>CM022391.1:175637317-175656592 GCA_011833715.1 Carcinoscorpius rotundicauda | reverse complement strand
CAACCAAACCCCAAAAAATAGTTCATTAGACTCAATTTGTTTTCCAGAAAATTAGCTTAATAGCCCAATTCCAAATAATATATTGGTAGGTTTCTTTTGTTTGTTTAGAATTAAGCACAAAGCCTCCACGGGTATCGAAATGCGGTTTTTTGTGTGTAACTCCGCAGACATGCCACTGGGGGGCGTATTGTTAGGATTCTAATAATTCCATTTATTAATTAGTTTATTCTAATTTTCATTTTGTTGGCATGAAAGAAACTTTGCACGCATCGCGTATCTCACGAGTTGCAAAAACAAAAAAAATCTATGACTTCTTTTCTGACAAACTAACGAAATACAGTCAGATTATACTTTAGGCCTAACATAGCTTCATCGGTCATGAAAAATTTAATTGTTGTTAAGTGCTGTATAGTGGACAACGTCTGGGTGTTTTATGCTCAATAGAGGAATTCAAGCCTATGTTTTAACATAACAAATCTTCAGACTTACAGCTGAGCCACTAGAAAACAGTTAAGAAAAAAGATGGCACCAATAAAAATCTAACATGCATTTTAGGGTAGTAGAAAGTCTTAGACAAATCAATAGTTTTAAACCTAAGTATTAGTCGTCTTTGATGAATACTAGTAAGCCTAAGCATTAGTTGTCTTTAATGAATACTCAAAAGCCTAACAATTAGTTGTCTTTAATGAATATTTATAAGCCTAACAATTAGTTGTCTTTAATGAATATTTATAAGCCTAACAATTAGTTGTCTTTAATGAATATTTATAA
Organism: Carcinoscorpius rotundicauda; assembly: GCA_011833715.1. Lineage (NCBI taxonomy): Eukaryota > Metazoa > Arthropoda > Merostomata > Xiphosura > Limulidae > Carcinoscorpius > Carcinoscorpius rotundicauda. The sequence goes on along the minus strand of CM022391.1, from coordinate 175,655,821 downwards.
GCCATAACAAAAATCATATTTAATAAATACTAATAACTTAAGCATCACGTGTCTTTAGTTAATACTTATAGCCTAAACATCAGTCGTTTTTAATGAATACTTATAAGTCTAATCCTCATTTATTATTAATTCAGAGACAGAGAAGACCGTTTTTCTCAAACATCTATTTGAAAACCTTCGACCAACGAATCAGACAAAATAAGCAAAGTTAAGTCAACATGTAATTATATAAAACTAGTCAGTAAAAAACGATTTTCTGAAGCATTGTTATATTTGAATTCAGAATAAGAATAACCTTTTAAAGCAAGTTTCTAGTTGTTGTTTTAAGTTGCAAATTAAACTAAATATTAAGAAAGGTCCCGCATGGTCAGGTGGTTGAGGTACTCGACTCGCAATCTGAGGGTCGCGGGCTCGAATTCCCGTCGCACCAAACATGCTCGCCCTTTCAGCCGTGAGAACGCTATAATATGACGGTCAATCTCACTGTTCGTTGGTATAAAGAGTAGCCCAAGGGTTGGCGTGGATGATGACAAGCTTCCTTCCCTCTAGGATCTGGCATGGCCTAGCGCGTTAAGGCGTGCGCTTCGTAATCTGAGGGTCGCGGGTTCGCGCCCGAATCGCGCCAAACATGCTCGCCCTCCCAGTCGTGGGGGCGTTATAATATGACGGTCAGTCCCACTTTTCATTGGTAAAATAGTAGCCCAAGAGTTGGCTGTGGGTGGTGATGACTAGCTGCCTTCCCTCTAGTTTTACACTGCTAAATTAGGGAAGATTAGCGCAGATAGTCCTCATATAGCTTTGCGCGAAATTCAAACAAAACAAACAACATATTAATAAAGCGAATAAACTTCGTAATCTTACCATCACTGTACAATTTAAATGATACAGTGCACACGCTGTGTGAACAGTATAATGGCATTAGTTACAGGTTTTAAAGGTCACCCATTGTAGAAGTGTCAAATTGTAACTTATCATTCTTTACAATGGCTACTTTAATAGTTCGGGCCAATCACTCTGAGATTGTTTTATGTTATTGAAGGCCTTACGAGTCATATTTTCGAAGTGAAAAAACGGTCATAATCATAAGGAAATTTTAACAGTACTCCACTACCCACGATATGAATGTGAATGTATATTTCTGTAATTTATACATGCTCTAGAAACCCAAAACAAAATGCTATGCATCCTGTTGTTCTGTGTAGCTCTGTTCATTTCTCAGATACTGTTATTAGATTCTATAATTGAGATCAGACTAAGATATCGAAGAATTGATCTGAAAGTATCTAAATGTAAAGATTCAGAGTCCGTTTTTCATAGGTTCACCTCTGTATTGTATTTGAGCTGGGCGTTTTGTTACATATTCTAATACATTTTGAACTGAGATCCACCCACGATCCCTCGGTCAAAGAAATGAGAGTAAGATCGCACATTTCGCTAAATAAATCAATTCTGTATGATCGCACGTTTCACTTAAAAATTCAGTTCAATGAGATCGTACGTTTCGCTAAATAAATGAATTCAGTAAGACTGTACGTTTCACTTAATAAATCAATTCAGTAAGATCGTACGTTTCACTTAATGAATCAATTCTGTACGATCGCACATTTCACTTAATAAATCAGTTCAGTAAGATCGTACGTTTCGCTAAGTAAATGAATTCAGTAAAACTGTACGTTTCACTTAATAAATCAATTCAGTACGTTTCGCTAAGTAAATTTCTTCACTACGATCATTATGTCTTTGAACACAATTAAGTATTATTTGAGTTAGTTTGTTCTGTAGTAAAATAAAATCAGTATGATATTAGTCATTGAGTTATATATATATATATATATTTAACAACTTTCTGAACAAATAAGATTAAGGAATGTGGCTAGTGAACTTATCCACATATTCAAGGACTCGTGGAGTGTCACCAGTCCAATTTGATCAGCGTTTTTGCCAGAAAAAAAAACCTCGTCTACGTCAGTTCTTGTAATCATTACGTGTGCACTTTGTCATTCTGGACGGCTTTAGTTCAATGATCGTTATTATTGGAGGGGGAAAAAACCGAACTCGTCAATGAATAAACATCTTCTAAAAAAAATTCGTTAATGAAAATTAACGCTGATTTAAAAACGCACGATCTATGTTAAACTGAACTTCTAAAATATGGTAACAAGAAAAGGAACAGTAAATAATTATGTTTAAAAAGAGTGTATATTATTGAAATAATTTGAATACGCACTGTAATAAATAATACCCATTCGTTGCAATGTCTCAAGCCTTGCGACAACTGGTGTAAGGACGACGTCCTTGATTTCTTTCTGAAAGTCCAAAGACTGTCCGAAGAACTTGTGGTTCGCTATCAAGTGATTACGGAGACTTACAACTAATTCAGTGTTTAAGTGTCGTACTCCTAATCGCTTATACATTCAAAGATTGATAAAGGTTTGATTTTGTTTTGTTTTTTTTTAATTTTGTGCAAAGGTACTCGAGGGCTATCTGCGCTAGCCGTGCCTAATTGAACAGAGTAAGACTAGAGGGAAAGCAGCTAGTCATCACCACCCACCGCCAACTCTTGAGCTACTCTTTTGCCAACGAACAGTGGGATTGACCGTAACATTATAACGGACCAGCGGCTGAAAGGGTGTGTTTGGTGTGACGGGGATACGAACCTGCAACCCTTAGATTACGATTCATAAAGGAAGTAAAAATTAAATTAAAGAAGCCTGCGAATTTAAGATCCATAAAATTGTTTTCTTTTAAGAACTGTTTTTCATAATTCATCTGCGCTTATTTCGAGAATAATGTTCATTTATCTTCTATCGTGTATTTTTTTACAAAATCGGAAATAAAAGAAAAAAAAACCTAATTTTGATCAGATTAACCATAAATATAACAGAACCTGTTTGGGTCATTTACATACCTCTTGTTGCCATCGCAACGAATAAATAATATTGAAAAGTTGTTTGCTGTTTCGTTGTTGTTTTGAATTATGCGCAAAGCTACACAATGGGCTATCTGTGCTCTGCCCACCACGGGTATCGAAACCCGGATTTTAGCGTGTAAGTCCGCAGACATACCGCTGAGCCACTGGAGGGCATATTGAAAAGAAAAGGCACGTCATGCGGCCTGTTAACCGTTCGTATACTAGCGGTTTGTTTCTCGTAGGCTCTGAAACGATAGCTAATACTCTCTCTTCGCGATTGGTCGAGTGAAATCTACAGCCAATGGCTGTTAACGTTTGAACATAACAGAACGTGACCTGATTTCAATGAACATGCTTGACTTGTGTAAACGAACATGTGATGCTTTCCGAACATTCTGTACGTGATGGAGAAAAATGGATATAATTTTGCCCAGGAATTGCTGTGGAACATGTAAACATTTCAAGACTGTAAAACCATCGCAGGATTGTGTTATTTTCGACTAACCCAACATTTATTTGTGCTATAAATATTATTAGAATATCAAGTAATATTTTGAGGTATACGTGAAGACATGAGTGTGTATGTGTGTGTTCACATAGCAAAGCCACATGAAGCTAACTGCTGAATCCATCGACAGGGATCTAACTCCTGATTTTAGCGTTGCAAATCCGTAGAACTAGCGATGAACCAACGAGGAACGTAAAGACATGAAGGTTATAATACTCTTAGCGTGTTATAAAACTAGGCTACTGATATTTGTTTTTGAAATGAATCATAAACTAAACAACAAGTCTCTACAGTTCTAAAATATGCTTCGATCTCACAGAAACATTCAGTTTTTAATTCTAAATTCGACTATTAACGTTTGAAATAAATTATTGTGCGTTTTTAAACGTTAAAATGTTTCTATTGTTTTATAAGCTGGTTATTAGCGTGTACTTGTTGATTGATTTTTAAGCATAAACGCAGTGAAGCATATTTTTACTGTTCATTGAACGAAACGTTCAAAACACGAGTTAATTGGCCAGTATATTCAATCCGATTGATCAGTAAACCAAAGATTATTGTCCAATAAGCAGAAGCTCATTAGCTAGGAAACCCAACTAATAACCTTCTAATGGTGTTTGATACAATGAAGATAAACTAACAACATTGTTAGTTAAAAGTGATACTGTCGTTCTTGTCCAATTTTTGAGACCGGAAGAAAAATCGCTTGGAGCCTTTTGCCACGACCTACACATAACCTGACTGAGTATTCATTTCCTTGCGTGGGTCAAACATATAAGTAATACTAAAGAAGAAACGAATAGGATTATTCAAATTACACTTTCATCTCCACAGAAGTTTCGTCAGTTCGCCATATTGGTTTGGATATCCAATCATAGAGCTCCGTCGATTGCTCGGCGGCGCTTGGCAATTGACACAGCTTGACAATCTGTTAGTAACACACTAAAAAATAGTTGTGTGTATACTATAAATAAATTACCTGATGCTAGAACGATTACCAGATGTCTTGCGAATAATGTAATTTTGAAGTCTGTTGCTTGGAGAAAAGCACAATTATGTGTGTTGTTTTATTAACAACAAACAAGACAATGGCTTTACTAATACATCGAAAAGCAGATGTGTACGCTATAAACAATTTAACTATTAACTAAACTAGAAAACAGATATCATATCGAAACAAAAAACCTTTTTTTTTTCTGTTATCAAATGGAACCAAACCTGCAACAATAAATGTTCCATTTCACTGAAATATAAACAACTTAATTAAATACAGCAAAGAAACTTTGTCTTCGATGGTGCATCGACTCTCTACTTATTGTAATTAACTGAAATGTAACTAGTAACATCCATATCAGCGACAATACGTAATACATTATTTTCTATTTTACAAATTTTGGCTTCTGCCCTCTTCTGTGGGATCGAAATGTAACCGTAAAAGTCTGGGTGTTCCTTGGCCTGTTTTCATGATGATGAGGGACGTTTCAAACTGCTTGGAAGTACGTTACATGCTGAAAAGGGACCTAAATATAATTAATAATTACTTCTAATAATTAATCTATGCACGTACAATAATACTGTCTATTGTATATCTATGCAACTATCTCTCAGAATGTGGATGGACCTTCAACAAACCTTGTATTAAGGCTCATTAGTTCTTTGCACGTGAACAAAGAAAGTTTCAGTTTTTGTTTTTTTTATGGACGTTTTTACGTGTTTTACCATTATCTCGCCCCACGCGGATGTATCTTTACCAAATTTGACATGACTTTTTGGTGTCTATGCGCAGATACGTGAAAATTTGCGTTTTCATACTTTGCAGTTTATAGTTTTTATGGACGTTTTTTGCGTTCTTTACGGTTACATATAACGGAAGCAACTTTTCATCTTCTATGATAACCTTTCATTAATTATAAATTTATATGACTTTCGTGGGGATGGGTATTCCAGCTCGTGGAGTAATAATAAATTGTTTTTCACGTTTAGCGTTTCTATTCAATACTTTATTGCCATCTGTTGACAAAGAAAATAAACGTTTCCAGCAAAGAAACTATTGTTTACGAATAATATCGGTATTATTATGTTGCATAATAAACTGTTATTTTCAAACAGTCAATAGTTTGAAGCAATAGTTTTAAATATTAAAGCCGAAATCTTCTAATTTTCTTAGGGGCATAAAATGTTGTGCTTTCCATCGAGATACCTAATCCATTCATAGAAAAATGTGATTTGTGCATTATTTTCTACTGTTATGTCTTGTCCATAGATGGCAGGGCCATCGTTGAATTAAAGTATTTTTTATAGATAAATTTCATCATTCTGAGGACTTTCGATACCCGTGGTGAGCAGAGCACAGATAGCCCATTGTGTAGCTTTGTGCTTAACTCACAAAACAACAACAATCTAAGGACTATATTAATAAACAGAGCATTTACAGAAAGATAACCACTATGAAAATACAATTAAAATTTATATAGTACTCTGTATAGACACTTTTTCTAATTCCTATGGTATTACAGTACAATAAAACAGCAACACTTATGTTTTGTTTTGTTGCAAAACGTCATTATATTACCACAAATTTATGTCTCTAAAATGTTTGACATCATGATGTGTTAAATGACATCTTATTTTGGAAGCATGAATCAAATAATCAAACAACAACTAGTTTAATAATGTCCTATAACAACACTTACCTTGCTTTATAAACCTCTCATATATAAAATACAGGTTGTTTGTTCTAACTCATCTAGTGTTACAATTGGATCCCCTGTAACCAAAAAGTGTTTATTTTCTTTTGAATATCGCGAAAAGCTACTCACTCGAAGGTTATCTGTGCTGACCGTTCTTAATTTAGCAGCGATATAATAGAAGAGGAGTAGCCAGTTAACTTCACCCACCGCCAACTGTTAGTCTGCTATTTTTCCAATGAATAATGGAATTTACTGTCACATTATAACGTCCCCACGTCTAAAAGGATGAAAAAATTAAGAATAATTACACGTGAGTGTGTTAAATAGAATACATACAGACATTCTTGTGACATCTTGTTTGTTTTGGAATTTCGCACAAAGCTACTCGAGGGCTATCTGTGCTAGCCGTCCCTAATTTAGCAGTGTAAGACTAGAGGGAAGGCAGCTAGTCATCACCACCCACCGCCAACTCTTGGGCTACTCTTTTACCAACGAATAGTGGGATTGACCGTCACATTATACACCCCCACGGCTGGGAGGGCGAGCATGTTTAGCGCGACTCGGGCGCGAACCCGAGACCCTCGGATTACGAGTGCACGCCTTAACGCGCTCGGCCATGCCAGGCTTGTGACATCTAAAAGTTCGTTTTATGATAGATTGCAAAATTTATCTTCATGATGTAAATATGATGATTAAACCATCATCAACAGAGTCTATCCGATCGCTTCATCTCCAACGTCTATTCGGATCTTTACAGACTGCTAAAAGACTGAGAGACGGTTAAAGGAATAATTTAATCCTAAGTTCAATGATACTAAAATCAGAATTAATCCCAAGAATAAATGAAAATGGTTGAAGGACAGTTTAAGCCTTGTTTAACTTTCGTTAAGTGAATGGGATATCTTCCCAAACCATAATAAGTCCAAATTAATCACCAACGTTACAGATGAAGGAAAGGATTCTAATCCTTCAAATGAAACCTAAATTAACCAACTAGCCACTTAAATCTTACTCGCGATGTAAGTACTAGGTATTTAAACTTTCACGCTCATATGTGCAAAATGTAGTCACTCATAAAATATTGCTTCTTTGTTTGTTTGTTTTTGGAATTTCGCACAAAGCTACTCGAGGGCTATCTGTGCTAACCGTCCCTAATTTACCAGTATAAGACTGGAGGGAAAACAGCTAGTCATCAGCACCAACCGCCAACTCTTGGGCTACTCTTTTACCAACGAATAGTGGGATTTACCGTCACATTATAACGTCCTCACGGCTGAAAGGGCGAGCATGTTTGGTGCAACGGGGATTCGAACCCGTGACCCTCAGATTACGAGTCGAACGCCTCAACACACTTGGCCATGTCGGGCCTAGAATATTGCACATGAAAAAACGAATTCTTATTTGCTGAACTGTGTCATAACATCTGAAAAACATGTTTCTTCGTTGTACATAAATACATGAAAAAGCACGTTTTGTGTTGTTTCTCTTCACTTAACACATTGCAAACACTTATTAACATTTCAGGCTAAACCAAAGTCATTTTGCGTTGAGTTCATTTTTAAAATGAACCTCATATTAAACAAATACACTTTTATAAGCTAATTTTCATAAGAGAGTTAAACTTCCTTCGTCCGAAATAAGCGAGGAAAACCGGATAAAACTTGAGTAGGACTTTTCAAAATAATGCTTTAAAGGAATTTGTTTCCTTTTTTTAAAATTTTCTACCAATCACACGTCTCACTGCTCATTACCATAAAATAACCGAAATTGAACGAAAGACGCAGTAGCTAAGAGTTTAATACAGTTATTGATATTTGTATGTGTTTTTTACAGCAAAGCCACATTGGACTGTCTTCTCAGGCCACCGAGTGGAATCGCACCCCTGATTTTAGTGTTGTAAATCCGGAGACATACCGCTGGACAAGCGGAGGGTAATTATTGATGTTTACAAAAACTCTACTATTCTCTTATTAAATCTTAGAAACTTTTCCTCTAGGACAATGATAACTAAATTATTGTATAAACAGGTTCGTGAAGAAAGAAAATTACGTTTTACAAGCACGTTAGCCCACCAGGTGGCCAGTTTTCTTGAACCCTGAGAATCGTTTCAAAATGCCTTTTTTATTTTGATGGTCGAGGAAGGAAGTGTAACCACAACATATTATATTACAGCCCTGAAGTCAATAAAGATATCCAGAATGCACGATAATAAAGAAGGATGAAGCTCATAACGAACGTAGGAATTATTGTGCAAAGTATTTCTCTGTCGAAGTCTTTGAACAGTCATTTCAAATGAAACAATTACGTCGTGACCTCAAAGATATAAACCGAAGATGTGTCCAGGCTTCAGGTAGAATGGAAATCTAGGCTCAAAATAAGTGGCTTTATCTAATCTATTACGTGTTTAAAGCACTTTAAGGCATCCATCTCAGATTATGTTACCAGTCTAAAACGTGCTTGTAAAGTTTAGTTTCTTATACAGTGTTAAACTGTTAATCCTTCAGCAGCTCACCAGGGTGTCAACTCAAAACGAGGCTTAGATTGTGTGTTTTTTTTTCCTATTCTTCCTAAGCTAGCTGCAAAAAAAACAAAACAGTCTACGTGTCACAGACTCACACATTAAATAACAAAAGCTAAGAAAAAACGAATAACAAAGCAAAGACACCTATGTTAATATTTGTGTTTTCAATAATTTAATTATTAGAATAGGTTTATTTGAATTAAGCACAAAACTACACGATGGACTATTTGTGCTCTGCCACCACAGGTATCGAAACCCGATTTATAGTGGTGTGAGTCCGCAGACATTTCGTTGTGCCCCCGGGAAGCTACCAGAATATGACGTGTATGAAAACATCTCTGAATAAAACCTCAACACAACTGAAAATAAAATCAGAATAAATCAGCAATAAATAAGTCAGCACACACTAGTTATAATTACCCTAAGCATTAGCAGTACGTAACTCAAAAGGTATTTTGATGTAAGTTAAAAAATTAACAATATTTTGGCTCTTAATTGTAACTGACGACTCAGAAAAGTCATCTTTGTCAATCCTACATTAGCCTAATTAATATTTGGATAACCTGAAAAACTAAAATAACAATAATCTGCTGGTGCCATGACTCAGTCTTCCAATAACCTGGGAGAGCATCATTGTCAGTATATCAGTAACCTACTCATTTTATGATTCAATCTTCAATGACTCTGGTCATAACCGAAAAAATTAACTCTCGTATGTGGTTTAAATTTCTCATAGACTTTGAGTTGTCTAATCCAAGATCAACTTAGCAGATGACTGTAAGTTGCGCTCTTGTTCACTAATGCAAGATCAACTTAGCAAATGACCGTAAGTTGCGCTCTTGTTCACTATTCCAAGATCAACTTAGCAGATGACCGTAAATTGCGCTATTGTTCACTAATCCAAGATCAACTCAGCAGATGACCGTAAGTTGCGCTATTGTTCACTAATCCAAGATCAACTTAGCAAAAGACCGTAAGTTGCGCTATTGTTTACTAATGCAAGATCAACTTAGCAAATGACCGTAAGTTGCGCTCTTGTTCACTATTCCAAGATCAACTTAGCAGATGACCGTAAGTTGCGCTCTTATTCACTAATCCAAGATCAACTTAGCAGATAACCGTAAGTTGCGCTATTGTTCATTAATCCAAGATCAACTTAGCAGATGACCGTAAGTTGCGCTATTGTTCACTAATCCAAGATCAACTTAGCAGATGACCGTAAGTTGCGCTATTGTTCACTAATCCAAGATCAACTTAGCAGATGACCGTAAGTTGCGCTCTTGTTCACTAATCCAAGATCAACTTAGCAGATGACCCTAAGTTGCGCTATTGTTCACTAATCCAAGATCAACTTAACAGATGATCGTAAGTTGCACTCTTGTTCACTAATCCAAGATCAACTTAGCAGATGACCGTAAGTTGCGCTATTGCTAACAGTTTTGATGTCACTATAAGCTACAGAAAATCAGTAATCTACCTTTGATTTTCGTGATAAAGGAATTGGAAGACCAAAGTTTAATTTTATTAAAAATTCATGTTCAATCTGGTTCCTTAATGAAGTTGTTCGTCACGAAGTCAAGTTCAGTTGATCATTTTGTGTATTTTTAGATGTGTAATATTTCTGTATCACGCAGTGTAAACATTTACTTCAGTACACCAGATTCTACGGTTTTATATAAATTAAAGGCTTTCGTAAATTTTCTAGCTTTGTTTGTTTGTTCTTTAATTTCGCGCAAAGCTACTTTTTGTGCTATCTGTGCTAATGTAGCAGTGTAAGACTAGAGGGAAGGCAACTAGTCATTACCATAGACCGCGAACTAATAGGCTACTTTTTTACCAACGAATAGTAGGACTGACAATCACATTATAACATCCCCACTGCTGAAAGAGCGAGCATGTTTGGTGCAACAGGGATTCGAACCCGCAACCCTCAGGTTACGAGTCGCACGCCTTAACCCACCTGACCATGCCGGGCCTCATTTCTCTTTGAAACAAAGCAACTGGATTTATCATTAACTAGTATATCTTCTATAAACACACACGAGGAAATTAACGTTTTGACTGGGGATGCTTTTCACGCGCGCGGAATTTTTGCGTATCATATAGGGCGAGCCAACAGCACAATGGGTGAAATCAAGGTTGTAGTACCAAAACGTTGAGTTGGGTTAAATCAAAGTATAAAACCGAAACGTTTGTTTGTTTGTTTAGAATTAAGCACAAAGCTACACAATGGGCTATCTGTGCTCTGCCCATCACGGGTATCGAAACCCGGTTTTTAGCGTGTAAGTCCCCAGACATACCGCTGTGCCATGGGGGGGCAAACCGAAACGTTTAGTTAGGTTAAATCAAAGTTGTAAAACCGAAACGTTTAATTGAGCTAAATCAAATTTGTAAAACCGAAACGTTTTCTTGGTTCAAATCAAAGAAAGCTACAAAACCGAAACGTTTAGTCGAGCAATGCTCGTCTTTGACTTTTCTCTATCAAGGGTGCTCATTATCACATCATAACACCTAACAGAATAACACGTTCTATCAGCTGTATCAACGGTACAAGCAGATGAGCTGAATCGGGAAAGTCGACAAAGATCCAAAATGGCTGTGGTGAATTATCTGTTATAATATGTTACTAAGTAAATCTTGCAACTATTAATATATAGGGTAGAAACTAAGCAGTGCTTGATACGTTTAACCTTGTTAAAATGTGCTTTAAGAAAAAGTTAAGACTGAATAAGAATGCTTTGATAACTTTTTAACTGTGTTTTCATAGTCTGAGCAAGTTTCATATTATTTGAACAACTGTTACAAGCCGGGACTACTTTTATTTGAATATTTGTTTGTAGTTAAGAATAACCTTACTCCATGGAATATCTCTGCTCAACACAGTTATTGAAACTCGTTTTCTATGGTTATAATCCCGCAGAAATACCACTGGGAGACTTTTCCGAATGTAAGTAATTGAAATTGCATATTTTGTCCTATCTTATCAGACTTTATCTCGCCATCTCTCGGAAACCAAACAAACTTGTCATAATACTAAATTTATTTTTTTTATTTTTTTTAATTTTAGTAGGGGTACAGGGGTACACCAGGGGCATAGCAGTAAGTATGCAATCTAACGACGCTGAAATTCGGGCTTCAATAACCCGTAACAGGAAGAGCAAAAATAACCCATTGTGTAGCTTTACACCTAACAACAACCAAACCCCAAAAAATAGTTCATTAGACTCAATTTGTTTTCCAGAAAATTAGCTTAATAGCCCAATTCCAAATAATATATTGGTAGGTTTCTTTTGTTTGTTTAGAATTAAGCACAAAGCCTCCACGGGTATCGAAATGCGGTTTTTTGTGTGTAACTCCGCAGACATGCCACTGGGGGGCGTATTGTTAGGATTCTAATAATTCCATTTATTAATTAGTTTATTCTAATTTTCATTTTGTTGGCATGAAAGAAACTTTGCACGCATCGCGTATCTCACGAGTTGCAAAAACAAAAAAAATCTATGACTTCTTTTCTGACAAACTAACGAAATACAGTCAGATTATACTTTAGGCCTAACATAGCTTCATCGGTCATGAAAAATTTAATTGTTGTTAAGTGCTGTATAGTGGACAACGTCTGGGTGTTTTATGCTCAATAGAGGAATTCAAGCCTATGTTTTAACATAACAAATCTTCAGACTTACAGCTGAGCCACTAGAAAACAGTTAAGAAAAAAGATGGCACCAATAAAAATCTAACATGCATTTTAGGGTAGTAGAAAGTCTTAGACAAATCAATAGTTTTAAACCTAAGTATTAGTCGTCTTTGATGAATACTAGTAAGCCTAAGCATTAGTTGTCTTTAATGAATACTCAAAAGCCTAACAATTAGTTGTCTTTAATGAATATTTATAAGCCTAACAATTAGTTGTCTTTAATGAATATTTATAAGCCTAACAATTAGTTGTCTTTAATGAATATTTATAAGCCATAACAAAAATCATATTTAATAAATACTAATAACTTAAGCATCACGTGTCTTTAGTTAATACTTATAGCCTAAACATCAGTCGTTTTTAATGAATACTTATAAGTCTAATCCTCATTTATTATTAATTCAGAGACAGAGAAGACCGTTTTTCTCAAACATCTATTTGAAAACCTTCGACCAACGAATCAGACAAAATAAGCAAAGTTAAGTCAACATGTAATTATATAAAACTAGTCAGTAAAAAACGATTTTCTGAAGCATTGTTATATTTGAATTCAGAATAAGAATAACCTTTTAAAGCAAGTTTCTAGTTGTTGTTTTAAGTTGCAAATTAAACTAAATATTAAGAAAGGTCCCGCATGGTCAGGTGGTTGAGGTACTCGACTCGCAATCTGAGGGTCGCGGGCTCGAATTCCCGTCGCACCAAACATGCTCGCCCTTTCAGCCGTGAGAACGCTATAATATGACGGTCAATCTCACTGTTCGTTGGTATAAAGAGTAGCCCAAGGGTTGGCGTGGATGATGACAAGCTTCCTTCCCTCTAGGGTCTGGCATGGCCTAGCGCGTTAAGGCGTGCGCTTCGTAATCTGAGGGTCGCGGGTTCGCGCCCGAATCGCGCCAAACATGCTCGCCCTCCCAGTCGTGGGGGCGTTATAATGTGACGGTCAGTCCCACTTTTCATTGGTAAAAGAGTAGCTCAAGAGTTGGCGGTGGGTGGTGATGACTAGCTGCCTTCCCTCTAGTTTTACACTGCTAAATTAGGGAAGATTAGCGCAGATAGTCCTCATATAGCTTTGCGCGAAATTCAAACAAAACAAACAACATATTAATAAAGCGAACAAACTTCGTAATCTTACCATCACTGTACAATTTAAATGATACAGTGCACACGCTGTGTGAACAGTATAATGGTATTAGTTACAGGTTTTAAAGGTCACCCATTGTAGAAGTGTCAAATTGTAACTTATTATTCTTTACAATGGCTACTTTAATAGTTCGGGCCAATCACTCTGAGATTGTTTTATGTTATTGAAGGCCTTACGAGTCATATTTTCGAAGTGAAAAAACTGTCATAATCATAAGGAAATTTTAACAGTACTCCACTACCCACTATATGAATGTGAATGTATATTCCTATAATTTATACGTGCTCTAGAAACCCAAAACAAAATTCTATGCATCCTGTTGTTCTTTGTAGTTTTGTTCATTTCTCAGATACTGTTATTAGATTCTATAATTGAGATCAGACTAAGATATCGAAGAATTGATCTGAAAGTATCTAAATGTAAAGATTCAGAGTCCGTTTTTCATAGGTTTACCCCTGTATTGTATTTGAGCTGGGCGTTTTGTTACATATTCTAATACATTTTGAACTGAGATCCACCCACGATCCCTCGGTCAAAGAAATGAGAGTAAGATCGCACATTTCGCTAAATAAATCAATTCTGTATGATCGCACGTTTCACTTAAAAATTCAGTTCAATGAGATCGTACGTTTCGCTAAATAAATGAATTCAGTAAGACTGTACGTTTCACTTAATAAATCAATTCAGTAAGATCGTACGTTTCACTTAATGAATCAATTCTGTACGATCGCACATTTCACTTAATAAATCAGTTCAGTAAGATCGTACGTTTCGCTAAGTAAATGAATTCAGTAAAACTGTACGTTTCACTTAATAAATCAATTCAGTACGTTTCGCTAAGTAAATTTCTTCACTACGATCATTATTCTTTAACACAATTAAGTATTATTTGAGTTAGTTTGTTCTGTAGTAAAATAAAATCAGTATGATATTAGTCATTGAGTTATATATATATATATATATTTAACAACTTTCTGAACAAATAAGATTAAGGAATGTGGCTAGTGAACTTATCCACATATTCAAGGACTCGTGGAGTGTCACCAGTCCAATTTGATCAGCGTTTTTGCCAGAAAAAAAAACCTCGTCTACGTCAGTTCTTGTAATCATTACGTGTGCACTTTGTCATTCTGGACGGCTTTAGTTCAATGATCGTTATTATTGGAGGGGGAAAAAACCAAACTCGTCAATGAATAAACATCTTCTAAAAAAAATTCGTTAATGAAAATTAACGCTGATTTAAAAACGCACGATCTATGTTAAACTGAACTTCTAAAATATGGTAACAAGAAAAGGAACAGTAAATAATTATGTTTAAAAAGAGTGTATATTATTGAAATAATTTGAATACGCACTGTAATAAATAATACCCATTCGATGCAATGTCTCAAGCCTTGCGACAACTGGTAAGGACGACGTCCTTGATTTCTTTCTGAAAGTCCAAAGACTGTCCGAAGAACTTGTGGTTCGCTATCAAGTGATTACGGAGACTTACAACTAATTCAGTGTTTAAGTGTCGTACTCCTAATCGCTTATACATTCAAAGATTGATAAAGGTTTGATTTTGTTTTGTTTTTTTTAAATTTTGTGCAAAGGTACTCGAGGGCTATCTGCGCTAGCCGTGCCTAATTGAACAGAGTAAGACTAGAGGGAAAGCAGCTAGTCATCACCACCCACCGCCAACTCTTGAGCTACTCTTTTGCCAACGAACAGTGGGATTGACCGTAACATTATAACGGACCAGCGGCTGAAAGGGTGTGTTTGGTGTGACGGGGATTCGAACCTGCAACCCTTAGATTACGATTCATAAAGGAAGTAAAAATTAAATTAAAGAAGCCTGCGAATTTAAGATCCATAAAATTGTTTTCTTTTAAGAACTGTTTTTCATAATTCATCTGCGCTTATTTCGAGAATAATGTTCATTTATCTTCTATCGTGTATTTTTTTACAAAATCGGAAATAAAAGAAAAAAAAACCTAATTTTGATCAGATTACATAAATATAACAGAACCTGTTTGGGTCATTTACATACCTCTTGTTGCCATCGCAACGAATAAATAATATTGAAAAGTTGTTTGCTGTTTCGTTGTTGTTTTGAATTATGCGCAAAGCTACACAATGGGCTATCTGTGCTCTGCCCACCACGGGTATCGAAACCCGGATTTTAGCGTGTAAGTCCGCAGACATACCGCTGAGCCACTGGAGGGCATATTGAAAAGAAAAGGCACGTCATGCGGCCTGTTAACCGTTCGTATACTAGCGGTTTGTTTCTCGTAGGCTCTGAAACGATATAATACTTCTCTTCGCGATTGGTCGAGTGAAATCTACAGCCAATGGCTGTTACGTTTGAACATAACAGAACGTGACCTGATTTCATGAACATGTTGACTTGTGTAAACGAACATGTGATGCTTTCCGAACATTCTGTACGTGATGGAGAAAAATGGATATAATTTTGCCCAGGAATTGCTGTGGAACATGTAAACATTTCAAGACTGTGAAACCATCGCAGGATTGTGTTATTTTCGACTAACCCAACATTTATTTGTGCTATAAATATTATTAGAATATCAAGTAATATTTTGAGGTATACGTGAAGACATGAGTGTGTATGTGTGTGTTCACATAGCAAAGCCACATGAAGCTAACTGCTGAATCCATCGACAGGGATCTAACTCCTGATTTTAGCGTTGCAAATCCGTAGAACTAGCGATGAACCAACGAGGAACGTGAAGACATGAAGGTTATAATACTCTTAGCGTGTTATAAAACTAGGCTACTGATATTTGTTTTTGAAACGAATCATAAACTAAACAACAAGTCTCTACAGTTCTAAAATATGCTTCGATCTCACAGAAACATTCAGTTTTTAATTCTAAATTCGACTATTAACGTTTGAAATAAATTATTGTGCGTTTTTAAACGTTAAAATGTTTCTATTGTTTTATAAGCTGGTTATTAGCGTGTACTTGTTGATTGATTTTTAAGCATAGACACAGTAAAGCATATTTTTACTGTTCATTGAACGAAACGTTCAAAACACGAGTTAATTGGCCAGTATATTCAATCCGATTGATCAGTAAACCAAAGATTATTGTCCAATAAGCAGAAGCTCATTAGCTAGGAAACCCAACTAATAACCTTCTAATGGTGTTTGATACAATGAAGATAAACTAACAACATTGTTAGTTAAAAGTGATACTGTCGTTCTTGTCCAATTTTTGAGACCGGAAGAAAAATCGCTTGGAGCCTTTTGCCACGACCTACACATAACCTGACTGAGTATTCATTTCTTTGCGTGGGTCAAACATATAAGTAATACTAAAGAAGAAACGAATAGGATTATTCAAATTACACTTTCATCTCCACAGAAGTTTCGTCAGTTCGCCATATTGGTTTGGATATCCAATCATAGAGCTCCGTCGATTGCTCGGCGGCGCTTGGCAATTGACACAGCTTGACAATCTGTTAGTAACACACTAAAAAATAGTTGTGTGTATACTATAAATAAATTACCTGATGCTAGAACGATTACCAGATGTCTTGCGAATAATGTAATTTTGAAGTCTGTTGCTTGGAGAAAAGCACAATTATGTGTGTTGTTTTATTAACAACAAACAAGACAATGGCTTTACTAATACATCGAAAAGCAGATGTGTACGCTATAAACAATTTAACTATTAACTAAACTAGAAAACAGATATCATATCGAAACAAAAAACCTTTTTTTTTTCTGTTATCAAATGGAACCAAACCTGCAACAATAAATGTTCCATTTCACTGAAATATAAACAACTTAATTAAATACAGCAAAGAAACTTTGTCTTCGATGGTGCATCGACTCTCTACTTATTGTAATTAACTGAAATGTAACTAGTAACATCCATATCAGCGACAATACGTAATACATTATTTTCTATTTTACAAATTTTGGCTTCTGCCCTCTTCTGTGGGATCGAAATGTAACCGTAAAAGTCTGGGTGTTCCTTGGCCTGTTTTCATGATGATGAGGGACGTTTCAAACTGCTTGGAAGTACGTTACATGCTGAAAAGGGACCTAAATATAATTAATAATTACTTCTAATAATTAATCTATGCACGTACAATAATACTGTCTATTGTATATCTATGCAACTATCTCTCAGAATGTGGATGGACCTTCAACAAACCTTGTATTAAGGCTCATTAGTTCTTTGCACGTGAACAAAGAAAGTTTCAGTTTTTGTTTTTTTTATGGACGTTTTTACGTGTTTTACCATTATCTCGCCCCACGCGGATGTATCTTTACCAAATTTGACATGACTTTTTGGTGTCTATGCGCAGATACGTGAAAATTTGCGTTTTCATACTTTGCAGTTTATAGTTTTTATGGACGTTTTTTGCGTTCTTTACGGTTACATATAACGGAAGCAACTTTTCATCTTCTATGATAACCTTTCATTAATTATAAATTTATATGACTTTCGTGGGGATGGGTATTCCAGCTCGTGGAGTAATAATAAATTGTTTTTCACGTTTAGCGTTTCTATTCAATACTTTATTGCCATCTGTTGACAAAGAAAATAAACGTTTCCAGCAAAGAAACTATTGTTTACGAATAATATCGGTATTATTATGTTGCATAATAAACTGTTATTTTCAAACAGTCAATAGTTTGAAGCAATAGTTTTAAATATTAAAGCCGAAATCTTCTAATTTTCTTAGGGGCATAAAATGTTGTGCTTTCCATCGAGATACCTAATCCATTCATAGAAAAATGTGATTTGTGCATTATTTTCTACTGTTATGTCTTGTCCATAGATGGCAGGGCCATCGTTGAATTAAAGTATTTTTTATAGATAAATTTCATCATTCTGAGGACTTTCGATACCCGTGGTGAGCAGAGCACAGATAGCCCATTGTGTAGCTTTGTGCTTAACTCACAAAACAACAACAATCTAAGGACTATATTAATAAACAGAGCATTTACAGAAAGATAACCACTATGAAAATACAATTAAAATTTATATAGTACTCTGTATAGACACTTTTTCTAATTC
>CM022391.1:175471086-175637292 GCA_011833715.1 Carcinoscorpius rotundicauda | reverse complement strand
GTAAGTCAACACTCGGATATTCTATTCTCCAATTTCTGCATATAATACTTTTGAAGCATGCGACTCACATAGATAAATTTACGTGAGTGTCGAAAGAGAATTATTCTTCGTTTAAATAACCTGGGTCATGCGTGGCTTGGTAGTTAGTGTGCGAGGATTGTGAATTTGAGGATTCATTGTTGGTGTCTCTGTCACACAAACTTCATCCTTTGCGGCCTTTAGTAGCTGTTGACTAGCTACTTTCCTTCTTGTCTGTCAGATGAAAATTAGGTATGGCTTATGTGTAGGTAATTTCTGTGTAGGTTTGGAAAATTTTTCTAAAGGAAAATAAAACACTATGTTCCGTAGAATAAAGAAACAGCTAAAAGTGACGTAGAATGTTTACTAGGTAGCGATTAGGGACCATTTTCAAACCACCTTTTGTTAGATCAATAGTTCTGTAGACAGTGCGTTCTTATGTTAGAACACAAACTATGTTTACTAGGTTTTAACATTTTATTATTTGAATATAAAACAAGAAACGAACCAAAAACAAAAGTAAAATTGACAGTTCTGGTGAAAACAATTAAAATGTCGATAGAGTATTACGGTCAATAGGGTGTTGTTGTTAATAAGGTTACGTATAACTTGACACGACTGACTATATAAGTAAAGTAAAACAAGTTATTAACAATCTACCGCTTGGTAGTTAGTAGCGTTCGATTCACAAATTTTTAAGTCATAGACCCGAATACGTCACTGCCCTTTCAGACGTTGAGGGTTCATAATATGACAGCCAACCTGACTCTTTCTTAGTAAGAAATAGCCCAAGGTGGCAGGTGACATTGACTTCCCTCTTTCTATTCTTCTAAATAGAAACACCAATGCACGTAACCTTCAAGTGGTACCGCGCAAAATTGCACAAGGAAACTAAGTTATCCCACGAAATTCTAAAACCTTAATAAAGATCCCACTTCTACTAGAAAGTTCATGTGATAGAATTTGTTAATAAAGATCTCACTTCTACTAGAAAGTTCATGTTATAGAATTTGTTAATAAAGATCCCACTTCTTCTAGAAAGGTAATGTTATAGAATTTGTTAATAAAGATCCCACTTCTACTAGAAAGGTCATGTTATAGAATTTGTTAATAAAGATCCCACTTCTACTAGAAAGTTCATGTGATAGAATTTGTTAATAAAGATCCCACTTCTACTAGAAAGGTCATGTTATAGAATTTGTTAATAAAGATCCCACTTCTACTAGAAAGGTCATGTTATGAAATTTATTATTAAATTTGAAAAAATCACGCATTATTTCTGAATCTGTTTGAATATTTTGCATCCTCCAGGTTCTTAATCTGAAATCCTTTACGGAGTGAAACACAAAATCACGATGCACCCGTACGACCTCTTTTGTTCATCACTGGCACTTTTAATTACAAAATGAAATAAGTTATCCAGTTCTTCCTTCAAGGCTTCATCGTGATATGCAGTAATGACAGTTTAGTTGGATAAACTAACGTTCACGCCTTTTTTTTTCAATAGCAAGCTTTGATGATGACTCCTGATTCGCAAATATTCCAATTGAAGAACAGTTAACCCAGCAACAAAACTTACATTCCAAAGTCACAACGTTATTCAAAGTATTGTGAAATATATCTTTAAAATGTTAGAATTTTAAATTTAATAATGAAATCTACAATTATGCAGGTCATGTGGCTTTGGACCCGTGTCTTGCCCCAGTACAAACAAATTCATTGTTACCTCACTGTGAAGAGCAGTGGTTGACCAATTATCACATGAATTTCAAACTTTTATATTATAAAATGCGTGTTAATGAAACTCACGTTTTATTTCGTGTAAGGAGTAGACTAAATGATTTTTAACATAACTAAAACAATATCTCAGCGACCTTATCAACTGTTAAAAAGGTGTACATACATGAGACATAAAACATTAGTTAGGTTTTCCTTTGTTGCTTATTGAGCAAGATGTTGAAAGTAAGAGGAACACAAATAATGTCCATAATATTTCTACAGTTCGTAAACTTTTAATAAGTATTAGCCATCAGTAACTTTCCTCTAGTGCTTGGATCAGCGGTAAGACTGAGGGCTCCCATAGTTAAAAATGGAGTTCTGATAATCGTATTGGGCGCAAACAATTAGACCATTGTTTCGTTTTGCGAGTAAGAATAAAGAAGTTTTGTTATTTCGGTCTATCTTCAAGCACGACTTAAATGTGCCCGTGGGTATTCCTTCCGAATAAAAACGATTTTTTTCCTATCCAAGGCAATTAAAAAATAAATGAAATACAACAACCCACTGTTGTTTGCCATTTTAAATGCCCTGTCTGTGTGAAAACTGGCTTCGCTGTTGAAGATTGTAGTTAATTCATCTGCAACAATCACGTATAGTACGTATTGAAATGTTACTGTGAAATTAAATTCGAATAAATTGACACCCTACTCAAGGAAACAGACGAAATAAGTTTAAAAATCGAAGATTATGTATGTGGCCATTGAAGTTTGAGAGCATGAAATACCGATTAAAAATAATTCTTTTAGAATGCCAATTTGAGCTTCCAATGAAAAGGTATATTAAAGTGTTTGAAAACAAGAATAAATGTTGCAACATGACTGTTATAGTTCGAACAGGAAAGATAATTAAATATTGTTGATCGAATGACGAAACTATAATGGAAAATAATGAATACATAATGAAAGCGGTAAAAATCGTGAGTGGTGCATGGTGTGTTTATTGAGTTATTAAATAAATAATTAAATTACACCTTGAAATATAATACATTTGCTGAAATAAATAATGATTTTTTATAACTAGAGTAATACACTTTCAATGTGTTGGTTTTGGTTTCGTTATTATTTTAACCAATAAATCGAAGTATATTCATGCGAAATCCTTGCGTGCCCTTACAACACTGATATTTTCGAACTCCAATGATACAATAGTGATCCAATTTCTTTTGATGGGATATCGGTTCATTTCAAGTTAACTCCAAACTAACACTTGGTTACCCGTCATACAGTTGGACAGACTGGAACAAGGCAGGTAATTAACGACTTAAGATCATGTTATGAGCCTAAGTTAAAGTTACTGAGCCATGTTGCAGCCCACACAACAAGACATGGTGCAAATCAGAAAGTTAGGTTGCAAAATGACGTTCTAAAGCATGAAAGGATGCATTTAGGTTGTATTTCGATGTTGTGCAATAAGACATAGTGAAGGTTTCGAAGGAGGTTTGATAACGGTAATCTGCAAAAAAACACAACAAACGAACATATGCTGAAGTTCAGACATAATTTAAACGTTGACGTCAGGTTACAATGTGGTATTTTGCAACATGCCATGGAGTAGCAGGACAGGGTGCAAATGCTGAAGTGAGGTTGCACTATGATGTTGTGCAACAGTTTGGTAAAGCAATCTGGGTTAAAACAGTCTGCCTTAAGTGTATTAGTGCTTATTAAAATTACATAAAAATATGAAAACGCTGTATCCAAAGGCATAATATTTCATTATACTAGACGACTGAAGTTCTCTCCTACGCTTTAGAAAAGATGGATAGTGTCTGTGCTACTGAGAAGGTAAAAAATAACAGGACATTGTCTGAAAAAGCTTGGAAAATTAACTGTAAATAACTGGTGCATTGATCATGGAAAAGATGAAGATGAAACCCTATTGGGAATGTTTGAAAATATTTCGTTGTGGTAGATGCTAGATACTTTATACTTATTTCGTAAAAAGGTACACGAGCGCCAGCAGTCCCTGATTTAGCAGACTAGAGAGAAGGCAGCTAGTGATCATAACCCACCGCCAACTCTTGGGGTACTCTTTTAGAAAAGAGGCCCGGCATGGCCAAGCGCGTTAAGGCGTGCGACTCATAATCTGAGGGTCATGGGTTCGCATCACCGTCGCGCCAAACATGCTCGCCCTTTCAGCCGTTAGGGCGTTATAATGTGACGGTCAATCCAACCATTCGTTGGTAAAAGAGTAGCCCAAGAGTTGGCGGTGGGCGGGGATGACTAGCTGCCTTCCCTCTAGTCTTACGCTGCTAAATTGGGGACGGCTAGCACAGATAGCCCTCGAGTAGCTTTGTGCGAAATATAAAAACAAATTTTTTACAGAAGAACAGTGGGATTGAGTGTCACATTATAATGCTCACCCGAATGAAAGGGCCAACATGTTTGGTGTCACGGGGACTTATACTCCTGACCAACAGATTACGAGCCGAGCGCCTTAACCACCTGGCCCAAAACAAGAAAGTTGGTGATGAACAGAAGTGAAATAAGAACTCATAAGTTAGACTTTTGTAGAACATTCAGAAAGATTACCGTGTTTGTTTGTTGTTTTGTACCAAGCTACTACACGGGCTATTTGTATTGTGCCCACCACGGGTATTTAAATCCGGTTTTAAGCCGTTAGACTTCACGCTGAGCCACTGGAGGGCGTTACTAAGAAACGTGACAAGGAGACTGAATGAGCCGAGTTGAGGTGTAACATTCGTAAAGTGATAAGTAAAATGTTTCATACGTGAAGACCGGAGCTCACATAAATTTGCAAAATTTGTTACATCGTTATCAAAATGTTTAGTTTAATTGGCAACTCTGAAAACGGAGCGGGCAGAAAAGAATGAACTTACAAACATCTGGGCATCAGATTCACATGAATTTACAAACATCTGGGCATCAGATTCACATGAAAAAGACAGCGATTAATCAGCTGTTTTTGTTTTGAATAACAGCAAACTTGATAGCAGAACTGAGCTTGACTCATCTAAGGTGAACTGAAAATCTGATTTGTTTCCTTCCCCTCTCGCCCTCTAGTGGCATTTCTGCGAACTTGTAATAATAGAAATCGCAATTTCGATAGTTGTGGTGGGCGGAACACGGATAGCTCTAATTGCGTAATATCAAAACAAACAAACAAAATTTCACTCCCTTGGACGGATTTATAACCCGAAAATCAGGGGCTCGATTTTATCCCAATGTGGTTTCGCTATAAGAAAACACATACAGTCCTGTGCCTTGTTTGTCGTCCGTATCACGTTTTTGATTTTACGACTAGGGACCAAAGTTTAGTTTTTGCTCAGCCAAAATAAAATAAAGAGTTAACCACAGAGCTTTCCTGTTCATTATTTTCATTATCACCATGAAACGACATTAAAATATAAAAATCAACGTCTAACATTCGCTCCATTTTTCTCAAAAATTTCGGACAGAATATATGTGTGTTTTCTTATAGCAAAGCCACATTGGGCTGTCTGCTCTGTCCACTGATTGCAATCGAGCCTGTAAATTTAGTATTGTAAATCTGTAGACTTACCGCTGTCCAAGCGGGTGACATTTCGAACCGAAACTGGTCATATATATTTTTATTTTTTCATGGGATTCAAACAGTGAACGCGGATTATTGAATGCGAAATGAGTTTAAAAAAAACGAAAGAAAGAAAGCATTTTCGTCCATATTGAGAGCAGTTATTTGACAATTTAATAATAAAAAAAATATGTTGGACTCTCACCCCTCATCTGAGAACCATACCCAAATGAGGGGTGGTCGTTCCTCTTGTTAACTGTTCTCCAATATTTTACTTAAAATAACATCATTTAAATAAACCGGTTATCAGGTTGCATAATTTATAATTCTCATGTACCTTTATCGAATTACTTTTCTGTATTTAATTTTTATCTCGCTTACTCAAGCTGGGAAAAAAAGTCCTTCCAATTCATAGTTCTCTTTGCTTTTCGTTTTAACCCTTATTTTGTCAGAGTTCACTTGTTAAATTATTTCGTAAGAAACAGGTAATAAGATGTAGCATGGTAAAGCAAAATGCATTATTAAATTCACAAAGCGTTTGAATTGCCAAGCAAAAACCAAAGATTTTTTGTGTGTATCATAAACACCAATAAATTTAGATATTCAGCAAGTATTGTCGACAAACCTGCAACGGGTAAAGTTACGAACTGGTACAACATGGTAGTCGTCACGTCATAATCGTATCAGTACCGAGATAACACAAGTATCTGTTGTACAATATATGGTGTTCATCAGCCGCCCTTAACAGAAAATAAATTTCTATCCACTCTATACTCGAAGCCAGTCGGTTCATTACATGGTGAGGCCCGAGCTATTAAGACACTCGACCCGTAATCTGAGGGTCGCGGGTTCGAATCTCCGTCACACCAAATATGCTTGCCCTTTTAGCAGGAGGGGCGTTATAATGTTATAGTCAATCCCACTATTCTTAATTTAAAGAGTAGCCCAAAAGTTGGCGGTGGGTGGTGATGATTAGTTGCTTTCACCCTAGTCTTATATTGCACAACTAGGAAGAGTTAGCGTAGGTAACCCTCGTGTGGCTTTGCTTGAAATTCAAACCAAACCATTACTTGGTGACATACTGTAGAGAAGATACACAAAAACGTTATTTCACGCATGTGCAATGTGATAGAACGAAAAGGTATGTAAGATAATAGAAGCTTCAAGCAACGGAAACAGGAACAGGACTGTTGTCGCAACAGACAGGAAGTGAAATGTTAGTCAGGTGGCGAAAAGTTCGGCAAATTCACAGGGTTCGGGTGAGAATTGTCAAGGTAAAGAATTCACTCGATGTAACAGTATATAATGACAACAGTATTTATAAGACGCCAAGATGAGCAACGTATAATCCGTTTCGCAGGCAGATTAGAAAAGGCATCAGTGACACCTTTCCTGTTGAAGAGTAGTGAGTAAAAAACAGTGGAGTTTCGACAAGAGCTAGTTGTTACTCCACACTAACGTTTCAGCATTGTACGTTCTTACAGTAACCCGTATCACAAGGATCCTCATAGAACAATGGCACACACCATAACTAACACATGAAGATAATTAATTTCATTCACATATTTATCTGGAGCTTTAACTACATCTAATTTCTGCTTCTCTTCAGAGGAATTTCACTTTCAGCATTGTGGCATTGTTCAAATGGTGACAGGATTAATAAAAACACCAAGTGTGGCATTGTTCAAATGGGGACAGGATTAATAAAAACACCAAGTTTGGCATTGTTCAAATGGGGGCAGGATTAATAAAAACACCAAATTTGGCATTGTTCAAATGGGGACAGGATTAATAAAAACACCAAGTGTGGCATTGTTCAAATGGGGACAGGGTTAATAAAAACACCAAGTTTGGCATTGTTCAAATGGTGACAGGATTAATAAAAACACCAAGTTTGGCATTGTTCAAATGGGGACAGGATTAATAAAAACACCAAGTTTGGCATTGTTCAAATGGGGACAGGATTAATAAAAACACCAAATTTGGCATTGTTCAAATGGGGACAGGATTAATAAAAACACCAAGTGTGGCATTGTTCAAATGGTGACAGGATTAATAAAAACACCAAGTGTGGCATTGTTCAAAAGGGAACAAGAGAAGTGAGAGGGACACAATGGAAATTTTACTGTTAAAGCAAGTTACGAAATTTAATCCATTAGTTACTCCTTACACGAGACCTGAAATACGAACACTGTTAATGGCTTCTCTTAATCTCTCAATAAATGATTTAAAGCGTTTAACCATTTTGCTGGTAAGAAATAAAAGTTGTTTTTTTTTTAGTGACTGAGAGATGACAAAACTGTTACCAATAAAACGTTTTATTGAATTTTTGACTAGGTAGCAGATCTTGGGCGTTAAAGGGTGAGAAATGCTCAAATAAATAATAGAGCAAGACATCTTAAATCGGTTTGTGGACAATGAACACACATTCACGAAATGACGAAGATATATTCTTGTGTAATAGAAAGCCGTCCAGGTAATTAAATTACTTGACAATTACCATGTTTTATTATTCAAATAATAAGTTGAGAAATTCTGTTAAAATTCAATGTACAAACATCTTTTGAAAATCTAAGAAAGTTTCCATGGCAACAGTAGATCGAGAACTATCGATGTGCATTTTTTAGTTCGATAAGAGATATAAACAAACTTTCGTCACAAGAGAAAAATGTTATTATTCATGTTATTAACGGATCTATTAATAGACGTGTTACGGCTAGTGATTAACATGTGTTGATTTGTGCTTGTATTATCAAAGTATCCGTTTGTTTGTTGTATTTTGTGCAGAACAACACAAGGGCTCTCAGTGTTAGTCTCCATTAATTTTGAAGTGAAAGACCAGAGGAAATATAGTTAATCAACATCACCCCCCGCAGTTCTTGAGATACTTTTATCAGACTGAGTACTGGTACCCGACATCAACTCTTATAACAAACTGGCAATCCCAAAGAGACATAGTCCTAACCACTACAATCAAATCCTCGTAGTTTTTAAAACATTAAGTGGTTTGTCACAGCCATTCACTATGTGAAGTATTTACACAGATAATGTTTAACTTTCTTATTGACAGGACTTGACTTGGCTTAGTGCTTAGAGCGCTTGGCTCTCAATATGCGGGTCGATGGTTTGAATCCCCTTCACAGAACACTCTCACCCTTTGAGCTGTGGGACATTATACTGTTTCTCCAATTACACTATTCGTAGGCGGTGTGTAGTGTTGACTAGCTGCCTTCCATTTAATCTATCACTGCTAAATTAGGGACGACTCCGATAGATATACTGTGGTATAAAAATTGAATAATCTGTATTTCATAATACTCGAGCTGAATGAAAAAAACAACAACAAACACGAGAGCATTATTATAGACTTTAAAAAACAGGAAAGGTGGATATCTTAGTCTGATCAAAAACTGTGGATCATTTGGATTCGTTACGATGTATAACACTGTGAGGGTTGTATTGGGAAATCAAACAAAGAAGTATAACTGAAGTCTCTACGTGGTTCAATTTGTAACACTAATCCCATTTGTGTTCTGATTAATGTGAGGCGTGGTGAATTTAGGTTACAATTTATTAAGTTTGAAGGATAAAAATAGTGATCTAGGTGCAGGCTGAGAGTAACCATACCGTCTAAATCAGTTTGCAGTTGAGAGCCCAAAGGTGCATCACACAGGATGCGTGTGACCGGCGCTGACGAATGTTTTAGAGGTAAATGTAGTGAATGAGAATATCCACTCCAGCCGCTGGCGGTGTCACTCCGCTGAAATGGAACCTGTCTCTATTTTATTTTTGTTCTTTTTGTCGTTGTTGAGCGGCAAGAATGAAACTGACCAATCAGAAGTGAGGTTAACACCCTTGACACAGCTCGAAATACGGAAACATGTGATTATTTCTAGTTTTTTTTTTGGAGGAATTCCAATTCACGTCTGTAGCCTTGCACTCGGTTCTTACTCCGCTCACATTCAGTGTGGATACAGCGGTAGACATACGACAATAAAAGTAGTTACCTTGCTGTAATTCTTACTGCTTAAATTTGGTAGATTTAAGTGAACTGAATCTTATGCAATTAACATAGGTATAGCAATCTTTAAGGGAGCCGTGTTTTAAGGTAACTGAATTTGTCTCGAAAACATACTTTTCTAAGCTCATTATAGTTGATGTTGAGAAGTTTTACTCACTAATTAATTACTAGCCTGGCACCCAGAAACTTTTAGACTGGGTGGCCTGAAAAAAAAAGTGGCTTACTTGTAAAACCCAATTGAAAATTTGTAAACTCGGATGAAATAAATTTATTTACTGAGGCGTTGTAACAAATGAAGACAAAATCTCTTCATGTCTTTCAGTGTAAAATTAGGGACTGCTAGGACAGACAGCCCTCGTGTAGCTTTAAGCGAAATTAAAAAAAACAACAACCTAACTAAACCTCATTTAGTCACCACATGTTAGTGGCCACAGTTTTCAAAATAATAGTAGAGATTCTCTTTTGACTTCAATGGTCAAAGACAACAGTGATCGAGGTAATTGGAAAGTCAGCTAAATAAGCGATGTTTGATAACAAAGACCATGTTTAACTTGAATCGTGGTCAGTCACCGTAAAAAAAAAACTATTTAACGTGAATTATTCTTCAGTTAGGTTGACGATAACTGATTACTAAAAGTCATGAAACTAAATACTTAGGTTTTCTCTTAGAGATTCGACGGGTAAGACTGAAAGTTTATAACCATGAACTTTGTTGGTTGGTCCTTGTAGCAGATGAAACACCAATAGGCCACTGAGCAGTTTTGTACTTACGAAGAATCAGCAAGAACGTAAAAGCAAATATCTAATGTTTGACTCCCATTTTTCCAGATTGTACTGACAATCTCGCTATGTCTTTCCGAAATCTACAAAATCAAATAACGAAAAGACCTAAGACTCCAATCTCCCTTTTTATAGCTCAGGGTGACAAAAAGAAATAAACAAGAGAAATCAATACGATATGCAGGAATTATTTTCAGCAATGGTCCGTTTTTAATATAAGTCTATAATGTCTGCAAGAATGTTCATATGACACCAGAATTCCACTGAGTAAAACTAAACGAATGCTGTTTATTAAAGCAGAAGCCGTGTGTGAAAATGCTCACGGTATGTCTCACAGAAGTTAAACAGAAACACTCGCAATCTAGATAAAATCAGATTTACTATGCATAAACCATTGTTTGTTTGCTTGAAGTTAAACAGAAAGCTACACAATGTGCTCTGCTCACGCTGGTTATCGAAACCCGATTTCTAACGTTATATTTCCGAAGACATATCACTGTACCACTGGGAGGGGGGGATTCTACAAGCACGTGCACTAATTATATGATCTGGCTCGAGGTTTGACCTTAGAAACGTTGCCATTGTAATGTGCGCCCTAGGTGATGGCCACATCCCATTATTCGATTAGGCAAAAGAAGCTAGATAGTTGTCTGTTGACTAGTTACCTTCCTTCTCAATTAAGGATAGATTATTCTTAGTATCTCAGCGCGAAAATGTGAAACAACAACAACAAGTTAATAGTTGCGAAACTTTCTGAGAATTACACAGTATTAAACAAAGTCTTATCGTATTTCTCAGAATTACACAGTATTAAACAAAGTCTTATTGTATTTCTCAGAATTACACAGTATTAAACAAAGTCTTATTGTATTTCTCAGAATTACACAGTGTTAAACAAAGTCTTATTGTATTTCTCAGGATTACACAGTATTAAACAAAGTATTATTGTATTTCTCAGAATTACACAGTATTAAAGAAAGTCTTATTGTATTTCTCAGAATCACACTGTATTAAATAGTCTCATTGTATTTCTCAGAATCACACTGTATTAAATAGTCTCATTGTATTTCTCAGAATTACACAGTATTAAAGAAAGTTTTATTGTATTTCTCAGAATCACACTGTATTAAATAGTCTCATTGTATTTCTCAGAATTACACATTATTAAACAAAGTCTTATTGTATTTCTCAGAATCACACTGTATTAAATAGTCTCATTGTATTTCTCAGAATCACGCTGTATTAAATAGTCTTATTGTATTTCTTAGAAGCAAGTCCCTCGCTAGTACAGCGGTATGTCTCCGGACTTACAATGCTAAAATCAGGGGTTCGATTCCCCTCGGTGGGCTGACCAGATATCTCTTTGTGGCTTTGCTATACGTAAAACGCACACACTCTCATAATCACAATGTATTAAACAACGTCTTATTGTATTTCTCAGAATCACACTGTATTAAAGAAAGTCTTATTGCATCTCTTGACACTTTGTTTTTCTTATAGTTGTTTATACCCTCCTGATTTTGAAACGTATCCATTTGTATAAAATTGGTTAGTTAAAGAAAGCAAGCTAATGACTCGTTTTCCTGAAATGCACGTCAAATAAAATTATTAATTGTAATCAAGCACACAGCCACACAAAGTTAAACACAATGTGTTGTGCCCACCACGGGTATCGAAACCCAGCTTCTGACGTTATAAGTTTGCAGACATGTAGCTATGTTACGAGAGTGGCACGAAACAAACAAAAAAAAGAAAGAAAACTAAGGTAGAAAGTGCCATGGCACTTTAACAAAGAATAAGTTAAATCATTATTCATCATCAAATGGCCACAAGGGCATCGACAAGTCCATTGCAATTTATAATAGAACAATGATCCGTAATGGCCTACTTGGCACGCGATAGTGGGTAATAAATCTTTAAATGTTCAATTCTTTTGCTGATTCACAGGGCACAAAGTTTTAATGAGAAAGAACAGACATTTACGTACATGCAGCCATGTTGTGGCCTAAAGAAAGTAATTAGTTAAACGTATAACAAATAACTGAAAGGTAATCAGAGGGGCGTGTATCCTACCTGACACCCCTCGGTCTGTGTAATCACTGCCACAGGCTAGTTTCAGTGCACCCTATGCCTACTGTCTTGTTGATACATTTAAGGAAATTACAGATAATAAGATATAACGGCTTTTTTTTATATATACGTTAACACAGCTTTTCTTTGATACGTCTAAATTACGTGTGGTATGTGGTGATGATTAAGGGTAATGGCAGTTAACAAGGCATCCTTACCTTTCAGCTTTGATGGAGTAGTTACAAAACGAGCTTGGTTTTTGAGACTGCTCATCTCCGGTGGAGGTGGAAAAAATCTCTGTTGTAGAAGTAAATAAGACGGTGTCATCCATGGATGGATAACATGGAAAGGAATACAAAATATATTTAATATTTCATGTTACATGCCTTTTACAAATCCTTTTACATGACCAAGGTGGTTAGGGCGCCTTACCCGCAATCTAATGGGTCGCAAGTTCAAATCCCTGTCACCCCAAACATATTCTCCCTTTCAGCAGTGGGGCCGTTATAAATTGACAGTTAATCTCACTATTCATTGGTAAATGAGTAGCTTAACAGTCATTAGGGGTGGTGGTGCCATCTAGCTGCTTTTTTCTAGCTTTTCAGTGTTAAAGTAGGGATGGCTAGCAAAGATAGTCCTCGTGTAGTTTTGTTTGAACTTCAAACAAACAAACACTTCTGTAACAGTGACCCCTGTGACAAGAAGCTATTTTACTCACAGCACTTCATCTGTATGAGGACGCTCACCACAGTCTCGCAAACAAGAATCGCTGGTGAGTAGCTGTCTTCCTTATAGTCTACCATTTTAAAATTGAAACCGAATATATGCAAATAGGTTTTGAGCTAAACAAACAAACAAGCGAGCAGTCTCGAGTTAAGCGCTCAATGACATACTCAGACACAAGTGCATCGGTTGAAATTGCTTTGTAAGAGCTAACTGGACTCTTGACCAGTCCATGACGGTCTCATGGAAGTATTGAGTCTTGTACATAATTTTTTTTTATCTTATGGTTGTACAATTATTACCATTTCAATGACAAAAAAAAATACATGAACATAACAATATGGTTACGGCACTACCAGTGCATTGTTCGCATACTTTCCGTGTACACGGTATAAACTTGGAAAGTAAAAAAAATAATAATTTCTGAAAACAAGTTTCAAAGTTCGGTTTGTTTTGAATTTCACTCAAAGCTACGTGAGGGCCAACTGGACTAGCCGTCCATAATTTAGCAGTATAAGACTAGAGGAAAAGCAACTAGTAATTACCACTCACTAACAACTCTTGGGCAACTATTTTACCAACGAATAGTGGGATTGACCGTCACCTTATAATCTCCCCACGGCTGAAAGTGCGAACATGTATGGTGTGACGGAGATTCGAACCTGCGACCCCGGATTACGAGTCGAGTGCCTTAACCACCTGGCCATGATGGGTCAATTTGAAATTAGAACTACTGTAGGACCAGAGTAAAGGCTGAAAATGTTATCAGTTCGATTTCAGATCTGTGGGAAAGTGTCAACCTTAAAATCAAGCTACCACTCAGGTCTTAATTAAGGCCTTCAGAAGCTAAACAACTAACCCTTAAGTTAGCAGAATAGCTTTAACTTAGAAACAAACTACCACTTAGATCTCAAGGAAGATCTTCAAAAGCTAAACAACTAATCACTTAAGTTAGTAGAATAGCTTTAACTTAGAAACAAACTACCACTTAGATCTCAAGGAAGATCTTCAAAAGCTAAACAACTAATCACTTAAGTTAGTAGAATAGCTTTAACTTAGAAACAAACTACTACTTATATCTCAAGGAAGGTTTTCAGAAGCTAAATAACCAACCATTTAGATCAGTAGCATGGTCTTCAAATTAAAAAGAAACTATCTGCTACGTAGGCCTTAAGAAAGGCATTTAGTGGCAAAAACAAAGATTTATTTACATTAGTTGGAAAGTCTTGAAATTATAAAGAAATCATTACTTTTTTGTAAGAGAAGGCTCTGAAATTGGAACCCAGGTCTTAAGAAAAGGCTTGAATGTCGAAACAAGTCGATAGCTTTGAATGGAGATCATGAAATTCTAAACGAGTTGATATTTAGAACAGAAAAAAAGTTTTTCTGAAAACATTAGCTGAAAGTTTCTGCTTCTTTCAGAACAATATTATTACAGGGTTAGTCGTAGCTTCGAAAGCACTTTATTACTGGTATATAAACTTTCACCTTTACAGATGTGAAGTAACGTATCATAAGTTCTCTTATTTTTGTTCACATATTTTTAATATTTCAATAGTTCTTCTGTTTCAAATAAGAACGCATGTCACACATATTATTATATATATTATATATTTCTTCCTCTAGAAAATGTTAACAGTATTTGCTGTGAACACATTCACAACCAGCGACACATCACTTATTAGTAATTTTTAGATCATGTGATTTCTTTCAGTCTTTAGTTTCTAAAGTGGTATGTGTTGTCACGCTGGATAAAGACACGAGAGAACGTAACTGATGGATAACACAAACTGAAGTGTTGTTACTCTGTGAAACTACAATAATAATGGTTGTAGTATCTATTGTCCTTGAATAACGGAAGAAAAAAATGCATTAGCAAAACTATTCTCCTGAAGAATAATTCTATTTTCAAAAGATTACAGTGTTATTTGATATCTTGAATTTCGCGCAAAGCTACTCGAGGGTTATCTGCGCTAGCCGTCTCTAATTTTGCGGTGTAAGACTAGAGGGAAGGCAGCTAGTCATCACCACCCACCGCCAACTTTTGGGCTACTCTTTTACCAATGAATAGTGGGATTGACCGGCACATTATAACGCTCTAACGGCTGAAAGGGCGAGCATGTTTGGTGCGACCGGGATTCGAAGCAGCGACCGTTGGATTACGAGTCGAAAGCCTTAACCTACTAGGCAATGCCGTGCACTTTCAGTGTTAAGTAAGTATGTTAGCGATTTCTCACGTACAGACAGACTTTCGATGAGATATAAATGTCAGGTGTTTTAAATTCAACAAATACGTAGAAAGCCAAGGAGTTAAATCGGTTTGTCATTTCTTGTTTCACTGATCACTACTTTTCAGTTCCTTTGTACGGTTTTTCTCCAGCGTTAAATAGCACATTTATCAGATTTTCATGTTTGAATAACAACTCTCATAGTCAACAGTTCTCTTGTCCTCATTTTCGTGTTTGAATTTCGCGCAAAGCTACTCGAGGGTTGTCTGCGATAGCCATTCCTAATATAGCAGTGTAAGACTAGAAGAAAGTCAGCTAGTCATCACTACCAATTGGTAACTCTTGGACTCCTCTTTTACCAGCGAATAGTGGGGTTGACTGTCACATTATAACACCCCAACAGCTGAAAGGGCAATCATGTTTTGTGCGACAAGGGATTCGAACCTGCGACCCTCAGATTACGAGTCGAACTCCTTAACCCACCTGGCCATGCCGGTTCCAACTGTTCGCAGTTGAAAAAAGTGTTATTCTTACACATCAAATTTCCTCATTTACTGTCTCTAATTGTACATTCGCATTCCGTGCTTATAACAGACAAGTTTCTTAATCTGAACCAATAAACTACGAGGTTGCTGTTATGTCCAGTTGATCAGTTGCTTAGGAGTAACGTAAAAATTATCCGCCTAAAATCAATTTCTGATTATTATCGATTTTTCCCGTCAGCCACAGTATTATGTTCACGTAGACTTACGATATATGACAAAATATGGTCACGTGCAAATAACTCTCTCTTCCGTCTACACTGCTTAATATTTTAAGGTCAGAAGTTTCCGCACATTCCCGTATTTCTTGTACATCGATTTCTAAGAAACGTAATATGGCGATATCAAAGCAAGATTCTCATTTCAGATATAACGCATTTATATTATAACATTCGCACCACCTGCCAAGATATTTTGAAATGCGGCTGTGTCAGGAACAATAATTTATCATGACTGCCGATGATGCGAACAGCATTCAAAATGAGCTCGTTGGACCCGTCCACTCAAAACGAAACGGCCTTTCCTCAGTGGGTGGGGTTTATTATAGAGCAGGCGAAACATTACTTGAATTATTTGAGGTTGGGATGTTTTTGTAACTCGGTTCTCTGAACTCTTATCGTCGGAAGTTTCATCTGTCGAAGTATATGACACGAGTGATAGGGCAACTTCTATGGCTCAACAATCATCACACATGAGCACTAGTAACGTACTTTACCTATAAGTTGATTTTTTTGACGTGAGGAATAGCTTAAATAACACCTGATAACTAATCAAGCGTATAACACAATAATATCAAAAAGGTAGCACTGAACGCCCTTCATATCTTGACACGTACCAGTTATAACTTGTGTTAAGAAGTGACACAAAAACAGATGACAAAAAATTGTAGGAACAATGCAAATTTATAAGATAAGGGTAGCAGATTCAAATACGAAGTCTTATGACTCAACCATATTTTTGGTTAAGACGAGTGGGATATTCTTAATAACGGTTATCTGTTTTATTTAAATCGACATATATAGTAATGACAGGAGGTCATAATAATCAAGGGCTAGGTACCCAGAGATGATTCAAAAATGTATTTTTCGTTTATGTGTACAGTAAAAAGAACAGGAGGTCATAATAATCAAGGGCTAGGCACCCAGAGATGATTCATAAGGGTATTTTTCGTTTATGTGTACAGTAAAAAGAACAGTAGAGCTCTTAAACATTTAAGGGCTTAATGAAAACTTAGTTCTAACACGTGGTTTAAGATAAAAATTATTATTCATGTGTATGACTGTGTCCTACGAGAGTTGTATTAGCTTTACTTTAACGAAAATAAGCACTGAGCCTTATCCGTAGTAAAAGACGAGTTATAGGTATCTTTAAGAATTTTTAGTACATTGAAATGCTTTAAGTGGCTACAGCCATAGATACACTCGGACTACAATGTTTATTTAAAGGGATACAAAACACGTTTAACCACAATAGATTCTCAGCTTTAGCTGTTTCTTTATACGTAAAATTCACTGTTTCATCCATTGTTGATTGAGATTCTAACTAAATTAATAGGTCAAACTGAAATTGTTGGCTTGTAATAAATTTTCAGCTTGTTTAGTTTTTGTTGTATTAAACAGACGTTTATGTCGATATTACAACTTAATAACAGTGCATGCAACTTTAAACTTCGTGTGCTCATTGTGGCATAGCTGGATGTCTTCGGACTTACAACGCTAGAAACCAGGTTTCGATACCCTTGGTGAACAGAGCACAGCTCACTATAAAGTTTGTGTTTAATTACAAACAAACAATAAATTCCAACCTGGACCTACAACGCAAAAAAACCCAATAAAAATTGTTTTCTATACCCGTAGCTAGCACAGCACAGACAGCCAATTTGGTAGCTTTGTGCTTACCTTACAATGAAACAAACCAAATAATCAAAATATGACTTCACGAGGAATGAAATGAGATTCTCATAGAGCAAGTCATATTACTGTAAAAATGCATTTACTAACAGATAAACTCGGCATGACCACGTGGTTACTGGCACTCGACTCGTAATCCTAGGGTCGAGGGTTCGAATCCCCGTCACACCAAACATGCTCGTCCTTTTAGCCGTGGGGGCATTATAAGGTTACGGTCAATCTCACTATTCGTTGGTGCAAGAGTAGCTTAAAAGATTAGTGATGGATGGTGATGACCAGCTGCCTTCCCACTGCTAAATTAGAAACGACTAGCACAGATACCTCTTGCGTGGCGTTACGCGAAATTCGATAAACAAACCAACCTAACAGAAATAAATCAAATTTAATACAGTAATTAATAGCTGTAAATATTAGTATAAATTAATTTAACATCAAAGACAGTTATACATCAAGTCTCAAACGTTTTATGCAATGATTTATAATATCTTACAATTATTTTCAAAGGCAACACTTACTATTAGCAAATATTAGAATAAGTTCGATGCAAATCCACAGTGTAGATATAGGATTTCAAAACGGATTGCTTTGGATTCTATAGGTAAACATGCTTTTTTCACTGAATTAATTTTGTTACTCTTAACAGATATATCAACACTTCTGTTCACTTAGTCAAAATATTGATAGTTTAACTTTTTCATGCGACTTGCATTATCATTCATCTCATAACCATGTTCATATAATCAAATTTAGGCTATATTCAGTTAACTGTTTTATAAATTACTTTTAGAATAATTTAATTAAGCAGCCGTGGTATTTTAAAACGAATGTATATTTGTAGGTAATAAGCAAGTTGAAGGAAACTACAGTTATTATCCAAATCACTCTTATAAGATAATTAATTGATATATTTAACAATAAAAATAATGTCCTGAGGGGCTAGATGGTAAGCAGTTTGAGGACTTACAACGCCAAATTACGATGTTCAATACCTGCGGCGGGAAGTGCAAATAGCTTATGCATAGCTTTGCACTTAGAAACTAATGGTAAAAGATGAAAAGATGACACAAATTCATGACAAGAAAGAAACTGCTCAAGACATCTGGTGTTGGTTGTACATAGCGGTAGAATGTCAACTAGATACTGTGAAAGAAGGTTTAACACAATTTGAATACCCGAACCGATTGATAACTGTTTCATCGGCTTTCTTGTACATGAGCAAATGGATAAGAAAAATCGTTAGGTCTTGAAGAATCTTTTGTTCTTATGCAGATTGAATTTTTAGAAATAAACTTTGGTTCTTTTTAAATTTAACCTTCTTAGCGAATTGCTTTTAGAACCAGGGCCCGGCATGGCCAAGCGTGCTAAGGCTTTCGACTCGTAATCCGAGGGTCGCAGGTTCGAATACCGATCTTGCCAAACATGCTCTCCCTTTCAGCTTTGGGGGCGTTATAATGTTACGTTCAATCGCACTATTCGTTGGTACAAGAGTAGCCCAAGAGTTGGCGGTGGGTGGTGATGAGTAGCTGCCTTCTCTTTAGTCTTACACTATTAAATTAGAGACGGCTAGCGCAGATAGCCCTCGAGTGGCTTTGCGCGAAATTCAAAACAAACAAACAAACTCTTAGAACTTGATATATTGTGGGCGTGGTCGAGATACACATGACAACGTGTATAAAGAATAAAAATTTCCAGTTATTTTTTATGTACTTTTATTAAGTAATAAATAAAATTTAATTTTTGAGACATTTTCATGTTTAGGCGCTCAGAATATTAATATGTTTACAGTAAATAAATGTGTTCAAAAGAAAAATATGAGCTTATCCATGTTAATGTAAATAAAATCACGTGTTTTGTGCACTTAAAATTTTCTGTAACAAATAAAAGTAAACCGGAATTTCAATAAAACTAGAATTGCAATTATATAGAGTACAGAGGTCAAGTATGATGTATCAAAACGATGTTTTAGCCTTAACATGTTTTCACGTTCGGTCATGCTTTATTTGACGACCTTGCATCTTGATAATAGCCTTGACACGCATTTCTCATTGCAAAAGACTCTGTCATAAGACTTATTTTTCTAATGGTGTACAAAAATAAAACCTTATTTGCGCCAACTTTAACAGTCCTATCGCGTAGAAGTGTAAAACAGGAGGGAAGGCAGCTAGTCAT
The DNA here is from genome assembly GCA_011833715.1 of Carcinoscorpius rotundicauda. NCBI lineage: Eukaryota > Metazoa > Arthropoda > Merostomata > Xiphosura > Limulidae > Carcinoscorpius > Carcinoscorpius rotundicauda. The sequence continues at coordinate 175,617,542 of CM022391.1, read as the reverse complement.
AACCATCCACCGCCAATTCTTCGGTTACTGTTTTACCATCGCATAGAGTGATTGATTGTCATATTATAATGCCCCTACGGCTAAAAGGGCGAGCATGTTTGGTGTGACGGGGATTCGAACCTGCGACCAAGATTAAAAGTTTTAAGATTAAAATAACGAATTGTTTTCTTATAGCAAAGCCACATTAGGCTATCTGCTGAGCCCACCGAAAGTAATCGAACCCCTGATTTTAACGTTGTAAATCCGTAGACCTACCGCGGTACCAGCGGAGGCCAAAAAACAAAACAAAACAAAATACGGGTAAATTATTAGGTATGATAAATAAGTAAAATAGCGTTATATGCAAGATATAATCGATTTTTAGAAAGGAAAAAATACGAAAATATAATAACGAAGACTCTTTAGGTAAATATGGCTCTTGGGAAAAACAAGAGATTGTAAATATTTGAATTTGTTTTTAAATAGTTGAATCCGGTATTGAGGGATTCAGGAGGAACTTTCACGTGAATATGGAAACGTATTAAGTTAATGGAAATCCATTCAACTTGAAAAAATAATAAAATCTATAAAAACATCTTTTAAATATGTATGTAATTGAAGATAACGAATCTATTGGAAGAAAATTTATGTTTTTATCGAGATGATCCAGAGTTTAAGTTTTGTTTCTTAATAGTTAAGTACAAAGTTACACAATATGTTGTCTGTACTCTGCTTACCACGGGTATCGAAACTCGGTTTCTAGCATTCTAAGTCTACAGGCTTACCGTTGTCCCACTAGAGGGCGCTTAAAGTATGTGAAGGTGACGTTGAAAATGTAGAGATAATTTTCATGTCGCTTGTATAATTTATTACTCATTTCAATTGTAAATAAGAAGCATAAATTGAAGAGACCGATAAAAAAGAACGATTGCGATATATATATATTTTAACATCGAAAATGATTAATTTATTTTTATGATGCCCAAGGATAACAAGGTAATAGCGAGGATGTACTAATTTTATGTTTTATACATAAGGATAATAAAATTTAACTTAAAGTTTATTTTTGACACGTATTCAACGCACGTTTATCATGAAGAGACGAAGAGACAATGATAACCAGCCAGATGTAAATACTGTGATATTTTTTCCCGCGGGTTTAGGTCTTAATTAAGCCCAACAAGCAATGACCTGACATTTCGACTGTTGAACGTGGTGATTCTTTTAAAATTCATTCAAATTTATTCTACATGACATGAATAAAAATCAGTGTATTCACTGATAAAGAGACCTGTAAAAATAGCCATTATCGCCCTGTTTATTGCACGTGTATATATGAAATAAAATGATATTTTATGAAATTTTGAGAGCATACGATGATTCATCCAGTTCTCAAGAACGCTGTATTTTTATGTGACATTTTTATCACGTAATTATCATAAAGGTTCCAATGTTATAAGATGGACAGAAGGCGTGAGGTAATGCACACACAAGTTGAACAAACCAGTTACTGCATGCATATCGTTTCTATTTTTTGAATGTGCGGTTTGGCCCTCTGGTGGAGCTGGGGATTTCAGAGCTGGTATGCTAGATTCAAATGCGTGAAACAATACGAGTTATTCCTCGTGCTTTAAGATATTAAGGCATTATTAGAGTAGCATTTAATTCCAGGCTGGGTTCTGTGATAGACATCTGGAATTCGGAGCTGGCGACCCGGGTTTGAATCCTTGCGATACTAAAATAAATTTTACTCAAACATTAATCTGTGAGTACAATGTAAGAGTGACAGTCACTTTCTTAGCATGGGTTTGGCTTGTTTTGAATTTCGCGCAAAGCTACACAAAGGCTATCTGCGTTAGCCGGCCCTAATTTAGCAGTGTAAGACTAGAGAGAGGGCAGCTAGTCATCACCACCCACCGCCAACTCTTGGGCTACTCTTTTATCAACAAATAGTGGGATTGACCATCATATTATAGTGCCTTACACGGCTGACATGGCGAGTATGTTGGGTGCGACGGGGATTCGAACCCTCGACCCTCAGATTACGAGTCGAACGCCTCGACCCACCACAAAAGAGCTAAATGAAAGTATGAAACATGAGTTTCTTTTTATGTTTATTAATTATCGGCTTATTAAAATTTGTTCTTGAACAAGATTTGCTTGTTTGTTTATTATGGAATTTCGCACAAAGCTACTCGAGGGCTATCTGTGCTAGCCGTCCCTAATTTAGTAGTGTAAGACAAGAGGGAAGGCAGCTAGTCATCACCACCCACCGCCAACTCTTGGGCTACTCTTTTACCAACGAATAGTGGGATTGACCGACACATTATAATGCCCCCACGGCTTAGAGGGCGAGCATGTTTGGCGCGACACGGGTGCGAACCCGCGACCCTCAGATTACGAAGCGCACGCCTTAACGCGCTAGGCCGTGCCAGGCCTGCTTGAACAAGAAAAAAGCAACATTTAGTTAATCCTTTGCAGTATCTGATAGCGCGTGTATTTTCTACCCATCCTAAGATAAAAAGTATTTTAAATGTTATTGAAACATCACGACATTGGAAACCTCAATCTTTTCCCGCAACGCAGATATGACTTTTCCTTTTTCTCCTTTCGGGCTAAACAGTTGAAAGATAAAAAAACACATGTTATCGGCTTTTTATATTTATATATAGATCACGTACGGAGAAAAGTGTGCCTCAAATATGTTGCTAGTCGTTGTCGAGATAAGACAGACTTAAATATATGCAGCCTATTGGTTTTAATAGTACGGAGATCGTTTATCAATGTTAATAAAGTAAAAGAAAATAATATTTTGTCTTTTGCAATTAAAAATTAAACCTGTTTGAATGTTACGGATGGCGACTTATTATTAAGCACAAAATTTCACGGTGGGCTATATGTACGCTGTCCAACGCGGGTATCGAAACCCAGTTACTAGCGGTGTGAGTCCGCATACATTCTGCTGTTCCAATGGGGGTCGTTTAACAAGGACTTTAGATTACAATTAGAATACATTATACAGTCAGTGTTACGAGTGTGCTAAATTCTAAATTTTTGCAACGTTGCTTGTAAAAAAAACAACAAAAAACACTGCCCAAAAGAAGATCTTCTTATCTCGTTTGGGAGACAGGGGAGGAGGAACGTGCCTCCACGTGCAATGCTGACTCTTGTCTGTCCCTGGCGCGTGCCGACCCGCTGTAACTCGCACCTGGTACTTATCTAGCTCACGTGGAGAATGCTGGTTATCAAGGTTGCAAACCTGCATGCACCGAACATAAACTTTTAGCACAACTAGAGCCGAACGATATTTAAGGCCTACCAAAAAATTACATCCTGTTTAATACGAAACTCGAACGAGTCCTGTAGTTAGCATGACCCAAATCACGAACTTTCGTACTACGTTGTGTTTTTATTATTAAAAACAGACACTCGTTCGCATACAATAGAAAACAAACTCAGTCCCACAACACACGCAAAACAAAAGTACGTTTATGTTTCGTCTAGTTTCTAATTTGGATCCAGCAGCGACATATACACAACCGCATTGTAATTTGGATCCAGCAGCGACATATACACAACCGTATTCTAATTTGGATCCAGCAGCGACATAAACACAACCGTATTCCAATTTGTTTCCAGCAGCGACATAAACACAACCGTATTCCAATTTGGATCCAGCAGCGACATAAACACAACCGTATTCCAATTTGGATCCAGCAGCGACATATACACAACCGTATTAGTCCTAGGGTATTTTCATATTTTCTTGAAGTTATCTCTCCGGCATTTCTTTATTTCTGGTATTTCACTGCTATTATTGTTAAATATATACATATAAAGCTTTATTTTTGGTGTTTCACTGTTATTATTGTTAAATATATACATATATCTCGTGTTATGCAGAAAGATCAAAGTGCAGGAGCCGTACTATCCACGAACTGTTCGTGGGTTTAGGGAAAGATAGTGTGAAATAATAAGGGTTTCGATACCCGTGGTTGTCAGAGCACAGATAGTCCATTGAGCAGCTTTGTGCTTAATTCAAAACAACAACAACAACTCGTTTCGGAGAATTTCATAAAACATTAGTAAATCTGTAAAAAAGTTAACCAAAGAAAGATAATAAAGACATAGTGGAAATATACCATACGTCTACAGACATAGTGGAAATATACCATACGTCTACAGACCTAGTGGAAATATACCATACGTTTACAGACCTAGTGGAAATATACCATACGTCTATAGACCTAGTGGAAATATACCATACGTCTATAGACCTAGTGGAAATATACCATACGTATATAGACCTAATGGAAATATACCATACGTCTACAGACCTAGTGGAAATATACCATATGTCTTCAGACCTAGTGGAAATATACCATACGTCTACAGACCTAGTGGAAATATACCATATGTTTTCAGACCTAGTGGAAATATACCATACGTCTACAGACCTAGAGTAAATATACCATACCTCTACAAACCTAATGGAAATATACCATACGTGTAAAGACCTAGTGGAAATATACCATACGTCTATAGACCTAGTGGAAATATACCATAGGTCTATAGACCTAGTGAAAATATACCATATGTCTTCAGACCTAGTGGAAATATACCATACGTCTATAGACCTAGTGGAAATATACCATACGTCTACAGACCTAATGGAAATATACCATATGTCTACAGACCTAGTGGAAATATACCATACGTCTATAGACCTAGTGGAAATATACCATACGTCTATAGACCTAGTGGAAATATACCATATGTCTACAGACCTAGTGGAAATATACCATATGTTTTCAGACCTAGTGGAAATATACCATACGTCTATAGACCTAGTGGAAATATACCATACGTCTATAGACCTAGTGGAAATATACCATAGGTCTATAGACCTAGTGAAAATATACCATATGTCTTCAGACCTAGTGGAAATATACCATACGTCTATAGACCTAGTGGAAATATACCATACGTCTATAGACCTAGTGGAAATATACCATACGTCTACAGACCTAATGGAAATATACCATATGTCTACAGACCTAGTGGAAATATACCATACGTCTACAGACCTAGTGGAAATATACCATACGTCTACAGACCTAGTGGAAATATACCATATGTCTTCAGACCTAGTGGAAATATACCATACGTCTATAGACCTAGTGGAAATATACCATACGTGTAAAGACCTAGTGGAAATATACCATACGTCTATAGACCTAGTGGAAATATACCATATGTCTACAGACCTAGTGGAAATATACCATATGTCTTCAGACCTAGTGGAAATATACCATACGTCTACAGACCTAGTGGAAATATACCATAGGTCTATAGACCTAGTGGAAATATACCATACGTCTACAGACCTAGTGAAAATATACCATACGTCTACAGACCTAGTGGAAATATACCATACGTCTACAGACCTAGTGGAAATATACCATACGTCTACAGACCTAGTGGAAATATACCATATGTCTTCAGACCTAGTGGAAATATACCATACGTCTATAGACCTAGTGGAAATATACCATACGTGTAAAGACCTAGTGGAAATATACCATACGTCTATAGACCTAGTGGAAATATACCATATGTCTACAGACCTAGTGGAAATATACCATATGTCTTCAGACCTAGTGGAAATATACCATACGTCTACAGACCTAGTGGAAATATACCATACGTCTACAGACCTAGTGGAAATATACCATATGTCTTCAGACCTAGTGGAAATATACCATATGTCTTCAGACCTAGTGGAAATATACCATACGTCTATAGACCTAGTGGAAATATACCATACGTCTACAGACCTAGTGGAAATATACCATACGTCTACAGACCTAGTGGAAATATACCATATGTCTAAGTTTTCGAGAGGGTCAGTCCAATCTACAATTTGGTCTACATGTGTTATTGGGTTATAATAGTGTTGGACAGTCCTCCAGTGGCTCAGCGGTATGTCTGCGGACTTACAACGCTAAAAACCGGGTTTCGATACTCGTGGTGAGCAGAGAACAGATAGCCCATTGAGTCGCTTTGTGCTTAATTCAAAACAACAACAACTAGTTTCGGAGAATTCCATCAAATATCAGTAGCTCTGTAAAGAAGTTAACCAAAGTAAAATAAGATAGACCTAGTAGAAATATACCATATGAATATGTTTGAGTTTCTTTAAAATCAGAGGTGTTATTTGTTTAGTGGAATGCTGAAAAGACTGCCATCCCCCCAACACCCCTAGGGTGCTGGTTCAAAATGTGTGAATCATTTCTAGCCAGGACTAATTTAAACATACATACAAATTACGTTTTCGCGTATGGCCTCAGTTTGAGCTGGAGCACGTTCTTTCCTGTTCTCTCCAAACCCCCTCCAAGCCTTTTGTGAAAGGTTGCTTCTGTTTTGTGATCATTTTACACTAACCTATAAAATTAAAACATAATTTGTTCAGGTTACATTTTACCTGCGTTAAGGGGACAATGATGACAAGTTAAGATTAGACGACACTAGCTGTAACATCAGGTGACCAGAAAATGATGTGGGTTGTAAGATCAGAAATGGTGACATTTTGCTTGCTTCAGGGTACTTGTTGACTGGCAAGCTAAATGTTCTTAGTTTATTTGGTATTGAACTTCTCGCAAAGTTACACGAAGACGATGTTCGATTGCCGTCCCTAATTTAGCAGTGAGAGCTTAGAGGGAAGACAACTAGTCATCATCACCCATCACCAACTCTTGGACTATTATCTTATTAGCGAATGGTGGGATTGACGGTACCATTGTAACACACCCACAGCTGAAAGAGCGAGCATGTTTTGGTGAGATAGGGATTTGAACCTGCGATCATCAGATTATGAGTCGAACGCTCTAACCATCTGTCGTGACGGACACAAGATAAATGTGGTTTCTCAGGTACAGTTTGATACGGAACAATTGTACTCATTCAAGGACGAGTGAATCTCTTAGGACCCACGTGCTCAGTAAGATTTAGTTCCAAAGTTAAGATTTCAGGGTGAATGAGAAACCTGAATATCTTATTAAATACTATGCACAAAGCTACTCAAAGGGCTATCTGTCCTCTGCTCACTACAGGTATCGAAACCCGGTTTTTAACAGTATAAGTCCGTTCAAAAGGAAGGTACGCCTCTGATGGAAAACGATTCGTATCTACCAAACGCGACTTCAAAACGCCTCAAACCGATACTCAACACAAAAATGTGATTTCACAATACATTAGTGTACTTAAACAAACACAGCTTTGTATTGGAAGCTCGCCATTTGTGTTCCCGGAAAAAAAAAGTGTATTTATATTGCTCTAAAAATCAGAGCATAGTTCATATAAGTTTGTATTTACGGAACGTAACTTGTGCTGTAAAATAACACAGTTATTATATGAGTTTTTTACTTGTGTTTCGTCGTGTTAACCCACATTCAGCACTGAACACCTAAAATGCGAGCAGAGTCAAGTGAGGAAAGTTTTTAAGACTTATCGTATTTTTTTTATCATAGGTCTGCGATCTTCTGCTGAAAGGGCATTTTTGTATAAGTCAAACACTAAAAACTCATCTTTACCAAACTGTGTTTCGTAACTATCAAAACAATATATACAATAGCTATTTTAAGATAAAAGTCAAACTTCAGTTCGCTTTATTCCATATAACTCAAGTTAAAAACTTGAAAAAACAGACGAGAAGTCAAATCTGTCGAGCTTTCAAGTATAATTTTGTATTTGATTTTAAATGTTTTTAGGGTGTTTATATTTTCGTCCCGCTAGTGCAACAGTATGTCTCCGGATTTACAACACTAAAATCAGGGGCTCGATTCCCCTCGGCGGGCTAACCAGATAGCAGGATGTGTCTTTGCTATGAGAAAAACAAACAATGTTTATATCTTTATTCCAAATACCTTTTTATATAACTGAAGAAAAAACATCAAAGTAAATTATTTTAAATCACTAAGGCATTAAATAACCCCACATGTGTGTTTTATAAACAACCCCGCAAATGACACATTGTATGGAAAAAAACTTGTATTCACACGTTTTATATATCAGCGTAAAATGGCCGAAAACAAACTACTTTTGTATAATTCTTTTCGTAGTATTTCTAAAGCTGAATGAAATTTCTTCGAAACCAGTGTTTTACAAACAACATAAAATTACAATACAGATGTTTATTCAGCTTTCAGGAACAACGTTTTAACACTTCATTTAGCTACCACTAAATGTTTTAATATCAGCATCACAAACTACACTTTCACATAAAAAGGATAAATCGTACATTTAGGTTGGATGGTGATGCTGCACCAGAACCCGTGTTTCCTTCGGAACAGTTTTCTTTATCATCATTCGCTTTGTTTGTTTTTGAATTTAGCGCAAAGCTACTCGAGGGCTACCTGCACTAGCCATCCATAATTTAGCAGTGTAAGGCTAGAGGGAAGACAGTCATCACCACCCACCGCCAACTCTTGAGTTACTCTTTTACCAACTAATTCTGGGATTAACCGTACATTATAACGCCCCCATTACTGAAAAGATGAGCATGTTTGGTGCGACGGGGATGCAAACCCGCCACCCTCAGATTACGAGTCGCACGGCTTAACCCACCTGGCCATGCCGGGCCATCATCAGTCGCTCTTACCCTGGTATCTATGACTGCACACTAATTTTCACACGGCAATTATAACGCCCCCCAGTGGCTCAGCGGTATGTCTGCGGACTTACACGCTAAAATCCGGGTTTCGATACCCGTGGTGGGCAGAGCATAGATAGCCCATTGTGTAGCTTTGTGCTTAATTCAAAAACAACAGCAATTATAACACGTTCTAAGAGTGACGAAGTTTAACTTACTTTCTTTTGTAGATTTATGTGAGGTTCGACACAGCATGGTGGTTAAAGCGCTCGACTCGTAACATGAGGGTCGCGGGTTCGAATCCTCGTCACACCAAACATGCTAGTCCTTTCAGCCATGGGAGCGTTATAATGTGACGGTCAAACCCACTATTCGTTGAAAAAAATAGCCCAAGGGGGCTTTAACAAAAACCTATACAATTCAGCTCAATATGAGTGTGTGTTTTCTTATAGCAAATCCTAGGCCCGGCATGGCCAAGCGCGTTAAGGCGTGTGCTTCGTAATCTTAAGGTTGCGGGTTCGCGCCCGAGTCGTGCCAAACATGCTCGCTCTCCCAGCCGTGGGGGCGCTATAATATAACTGCCAATCCCAATATTCGTTGGTAAAAGAGTAGCCCAAGAGTTGGCGGTGGGTGGTGATGACTGGCTGCCTTCCTTCTAGTCTTTCATTGCTAACTTAGGGACGGCTAGCACAGATAGCCCTCGAGTAGCTTTGTGTGAAATTCCAAACAAACAAACTAAAGGAAACTTGTCGATGTTGATGAACTGTTATTTTATTTTGTTGATTTTATCATTAATTTTATCAGATGAAGGTAGTTTTGTGTCTGTGTTTATGGGATTTCTTAGTATGTTGAGTTTTCGTTTTTTTCATGTGCTGAGTCCCAGGGAATGTATAGTCCAGTATGGGTTATATTTCGGTGGATTTCTGTTTTAAACTATGTATCGGTTCTTGTAATTTTGAGGTTAATAAATGCCGTTCGGTTAGTTTTTTCCTGTTCACAGGTAAACGTAATGTTGGATTGTATCGATATTGAAAAAACTAAATGCTGTTCTGCAGATGTGAATCCATCAATTGTATCGTCAACATATCTGAACCGATATAGTGAAGGGTGTAAGGCTGAATTGATCACTTGTGGTTCAGTCTGTGTCATCAAAATATTGGCTAGAACTGGTGACACGGGATTCACTTGAGGTTCAGTCTGTGTCATTCAAAATATTGGCTAGAACTGGTGACACGGGATTCACTTGAGGTTCAGTCTGTGTCATCAAAATATTGGCTAGAACTGATGACACGGGATTCACTTAAGGTTCAATCTGTGTCATCAAAATATTGGCTAGAACTGATGACACGGGATTCACCATACTTAGGACTTTTATTTGTAGATAGTTTTGGTTATTGAGCATAAAGTTAGTTTTGGTGTCAGTGAATTCTATAAGGGTTGCTAATTGGTTACTGTGGATGTGTATCAATGGGTTGGGTCTTGAATATAAAGTTCTAAAGCTATCTTTCAGACTTCAGTTGTTGGGACTTCTATGAAAAGGGAGATTACATCAAAACTGGCCATTGAGGTCTTATGATTTAGTTGATTAAGAATATATTTAAAGTTAAAAGTGTCTCTGAAAATGGTGCTGGCTGATGTTACCTATCGTGGCCATGCATGGCCGTGTTAAGGCGTTTGACTCGTAATCCGAGGGTCGCTGGTTCGAACCCTGGTCGCACCAAACATGCTCGCCCTCCCAGTGGTGACGGCGCTATAATGTGACGGTCAACCCTGCTATTCGTTGGAAAAAGAGTAGCTCAAGAGTTGGCCGTGGGTGGTGATGACTAGCTGCCTTCTCTCTGATCTTACACTGCTAAATTAGGAACGGCTAGCACAGATAGCTCTCGAGTAGCTTTGCGCAAAATTCAAAAACAAAAAAACAAACATGTTACATATTTAGAGAATGTGCACGCTATATATTTACCGAGGTTGGAGTTAATTGTTTCATAGGTCGAAATTGTGGGTCGTAGTGGACAATCAGGTTTGTGAGGGTTAAGAGTGCCATTTAATGGTGATGCGCGTAAGTCAGTCTTTCGAAGGTAAGAATAAATATTTTCTGAGATTGTGTTGGTTTTTTTTCATTTGTAGTTGTATTTCGTTTAACTGCTTTTCATATGTTTTTGATAGATTTGTTTTTCAAATTTATTGTTGGTTATATAACACATGAATTTCTATAAGGATGTTTTAATTTCTCTTTACTTAATGTGAGATCCATAAACTAAAATCCGGACTCAAGGTAGGTTAGTTTGTTTAGCACAGTGACATAAAAGTATGTGAGAGTGATTTATATAGCGATTCTGATCAAACTGTCTCAATGAGTTTCTTTTTCATAGTGATTTTGACCAGATACTCAACGATTTAAATCTAAATAAAGATTCTGACTAAATTGTATTGGTGAATATAATTTTTGATCATACATTGTCAGTGAATGTAACATAAAGATTTAATGACCAGGTGGGTTAAGTCATGTGACTCGTAATCTGAGGGTCGCGTCCCTGTTGCACCAAACATGCTCGTCTTTTCAGACGTGGGGGCGTTATAATGTGACGTTCAATCCCACTATTAGTTGGTAAAAGATTAGCCCAAGAGTTGTCGGTGGATGGTGATGACTAACTCCCTTCCCTCTAGTCTTACACTGCTAAATTAGGGATGGCTCGTGTAGCTTTGCGCGAAATTTAAACACAAACCAAAAAATATCACTTTGTCATTTTTATGTCATTTCCAAGAATCAGAACAATAATTTATCTGGTCATTAAGTTAATTTTACTTAATGATTTTAGCCATATAGTATAAATATCTGTTACGTTTTGAAATTATTAAAAAATATTAAGTTCCGCGTAATGTTGACTGACTTTATTTGTATGAAAGATTCTGTTACAGGATTAGAATAATAAATTTATTACAATCGTACTAAATATTGTTGGAATATATCAGACTTAAGCCACTTTCAAAACCTTAGCAGTTAAAAAGAGGTTGTGTACCAATGTTACAATGATTTGTAGCCTCGCCATATTGTTACAGTGATACTGATGTTTTCAGTGATGTTCTGTCTGACAAACGTGCATCTCGACAATAGCCCTGCAGCGTACTTGTCATCGCAAAAGGTTACATCATAAGATTTTAAAAGTACACCCTTTTCTCTGCATATTTTCCCATAATCCATCTAGTGTAAGAGAAAGATATTTACCAGTAGACAGTTCAACAATCCTATCGCACAGAAATCCATAAACGATGACTTGCTTGTTTGTTTAGAATTAAGCACAAAGATACACAATAGGTTATCTGTGCTCTTCCTAACACGAATATCGAAACCCAGTTACTAGCGGCGTGAGTCTGCATGCATATCGCTATGCCACTAGAGGGCGTAAGCGATGACAAGATCAATATGTTTTCATTTGAAATAGCACGAAAACGTTTTTTTCATTTTCCAGCTGTTTAAGGTACGAACAGGTATTTGTGTAAGCAGCTTTTACACGCGAGACTTAAATGCGTCACTTTCTGGATATCGTATATAGATATTCTTGGTTATATTTTGTACTGTTGCGTGTAGAACTCAGAGGGCTTTTAAAAATGACTTTGTATTCCAGGATTCACACTTGCAATGGAACGGCGCACTTTGCTAACAACGGCTGAGGAACAAATTTTTGTAGTTTTTTTTCTGGATAGTCCTGGTCTCCCAAGTTGATCCAAATTTTTTTACAAAAGCCATCCTTTTCTTAGAAAATCAAAATACCTGATCTGAACACATCTTTATGATATGAGTGTATGAATATCTAGCGTAAGAAACTGTTGTCACACATCTTTTTCAAAAGGAATACATTTTCAGTGGAATCACACTACCTACGTAACTTCGAGCAATGTCAAAACCAAGTTCTGAAACAGTCGGTCCTACCAAAACATTACACAAACCGTAATATTTATCTTATAACTTATCCAACCCCCCCCGTAGAATAAACAGTAATTGTCATCTGACTTGATAATTTTTATATTCAAAATCGTTTTATTTTGAAGTACTCAGACCCTCGTAGAACACGACGTGTAATTACGGTTGAGATCAACCAACACTATTGTGGTCTTACCTGAGTTCGAACTATAAATCAGATACATTTAAACCAAGTCACATCATAAGAACGCTTGACCAATTCTGCGGAATTCTCTGAAATAACGAAATGCAAGAAGAAGTGTCACTATATAGATGTGACTCCTATTCGATCTTCTTCAAAAGGTCTTTCAATGAAGTGTCTCATCTTTTCATTCTATGAAGTGGCTAACTGCGCTGTTGGTACATGAAAGCACAATGCCGGTGGGAACTAATGTCAAAGAGATAGAACTGATCTTGGTTGTGTGAAGGTATTGCTAGAAATTATCGTGAGGTTAGTCATTTCTAAAAATAATTATTGTTTAAATATATCTGTAAACGAGTATCAAGACGAAAAATTTGTTGAACTGTATAAATAAACGAAGAATGAATCAATCTGCTAACCTTATATGAACCATGGATTATGGACTAAGCGGTCGTGCCAGAGACTACAAGGTTTCACCATAACCATCAGTAGCTTAAATTTACAATCAATTTCTTAAAGGTTTGTTTTTAAACTTTCATATCGGTATGGCCAGGTGGGTTAAAGCGTGGGACTCGTAATATGAAAGGTCGCGGGTTTGCATCCCCGTGGCGCCAAACAAGTTCGCCCTTTCAGCCGTGGGGGCGTTATAATGTAACGGTCAATCCCACCATTCGTTGGCAAAAGAGTAGCTCAAGAGTTGGCGGTGGGTGGTGATGACTAGCTGCCTTCCCTCTAGTCTTACACTGCTAAATTAGGGACGACTAGCGCAGATAGCCCTCGTGTAGCTTTGCGCGAAATTCAAAAACAAAACAACAGTGAGTGATACACGAGGGATATCTCTGCATAGCGATCCTAGCATTCACTCCCAACTCTTGGACTATTCTTGTCTGATGGAACAGTTGGATTTTATGCTCCCAAATTAATTAATTGTTGTTTCTCAGATTAATCGAAAAGTTGAGCTTGCAACAAAAAAAGATGGGAATCGAACATTAATTTTTAAGTTAAAATACAAGAAATAGGGATAACACGAAGCATCTGGATGACATACGTGTTTTCTCCCATGGATTAACATGTTAATAACTGAATTCGTGAAGTGAGTTAGCATCAACCTTTTCTATAAAGTTTGTCAAATAAAGAAATTAAACCATTTGTCACTAGATTGTTGATCGTTGATAACTTATTTTATGAGCTTCAAGTAAATAGAAAAATGGAAGCCATTCATAAAGCTCGAGAAAAACACGAATATATAATAACGTAAATAATGCATAAACTTCGTCATATTAGTGTAACTAAGTGTATTTACTTTCATTGCTAATTGTTGTATTTGAAAAATAACTATTGTATGGCTGATGCTTCGTATTTTCAACCTGAATGATTTCTTGTATGAACCGTGAACTAGAAACATAACTACATGTATCTCAGAAATGGCTGGTAAGTGTTTTAACACTTTTATTGATAAGAAGAGAACAACACTTCGACCTTCCTAGGTCATCTTCAGGGAAACATTTCTTCAGAGATTACAAGGCTCAGACAAATCTATCTTAATTCAGAAATTGCTTACTAGGGTTAGAACAACCACCCAAAAGCACCAGCTGTCTAAACGTAGCAGATTCGAACCTCGGACTTTCCAATCTGCATGTTACTCACTACAGCACGCCCAGTTTCTGTAACATATTGGTAAATACGTGTAGATATAGACCCAGTTAAGTGTTTGATCTTTATCCAAGTATGACATTCGCTTGTTCTTCACTAAATAACCTGAAATATTTATCTCAAAGCAAAAAATCTATAAATTACAGATCGACCTCTTTCTAAACATACTTTACTTAGAAATTTTGCCTCCTAGTTTTACTTAAGGGCATCTTGTTACAGGTCTTATCTCACCTAATTGGCTCGGTGATAAATGAATTTTAATCGTGATTCAGCTGCATGTTACCAATGTATTGAGCACCAAACTACCTGATAGTGTAACGTTTTAAAATGTTTATCTGTTTACCTGTTGCAGTTAAATGTCAAGAATTAGATAATAATTGTATAACCACGAATTTAACAATCTGTGATATTTAAACGTAATAAATCATTCCACTTCCCCACCAAAGGAAAAGCGAAAAGGAATGAAATTTTAAAGAGACAGACAGAAGCTGGCGATCAATCTGAGAAGGTTTCTGATCACAGAGGAAAGTTGATTACTTCTGAAAGGTCTATATATCAGAAACAATCCCAATCATTTATCTAGCTCTAGGCGTCTCCGCCATTATGTCCTTTTTCGAAGTTGACGAATGACCTTATCACAAACCTGTCATTCAATCAACATCTAAGATTTGTATTGTCTCTGTTTTCTTTTTGTACAGATAAGACCGACGAAAGAAAACAGTTTCGTCTAAAAGTTAAGCTTAGTTTAAACGTTTTCCCTGTAATTCTGTTATTCAAAGCTCTGTATAATTTAGCAAGCTATAGTATAGGAAACACCAGGTAATAATTGTAAATAAAATATGTTAAATAAATGCATATAACTGACCTAGGATAATAGATTTATTACATTTTTGTGAAAGTTTCAAGGCGGGATGGTTCTCGTGGTGCGATGCATATAAGCCACGTGTTGTCAAGCCTTCCATGTCAAAACAATCCAAAATGCATGTATAAATACATGATGAAATATGTTTTAAATAAGTTAATCAAAATAACAATGCAAATTTAATAATATGAAAACTAGAAGAGCTATTGTTGTTACCAATAAAAATGCTTTATTTTATTACTGTGACCTCCCCAAAAACAAAGGTGTATGACGTCACTTGATTGTTTGTATTTATTTGAAGGATTACTTAAACCGACAAAACATTTGAATACGACACACCAAGTTTACAGAATTCTTACACATAAATAATAATAATAATAGAAAACAGTGTGAATATATATTTTTTTTTTGCAACTGAATAACTCATCGATTTTTTTTTGACAAACTGGCACACGCTGGCTAAACTGCGAGGTCAAACAAGATTTGTGGTTCAGGTGTAGAAGCCCCGAGGTGGTTCGAGGTAAACCATTTTCAGGACTAATGGTTTGTATAAGAACGATGCAAGTTTAAATTATCAGACTCTGGCAAAAATAATCCATTACAAATTTATTAAATAACGTTTGTGTTTATTATTTGGTTTCTTTCTTTTATAACAAATTTATATTGAGCTGGTCCGGCATGGCTAGATGATTAAGGCACTCGACTCCGTACTCTAAGGGTCGCCGGTTCGAATCCCCATCACACCAAACATGCTCGCCCTTTCAACCGTGAGGGCGTTATAGTGTGGTAGCCAATCCCACTGTTCGTTAGTAAAAGAGTTGTCCAAGAGTTGGTGGTGGGTGATGATGACTTACCGCTGTCTCAGAGGTAAGTTTGTTTACGTTTTCCTTGAATTTCGCGCAAAGCTACATGAGGGCTATCTACGCTAGTAGTCCATAATTTAGCAATGTTAGACAAGAGGGAAGGCAGCTAGTCATCCACAGCCAACTCTTGGGCGACTTTTTTACCAACAAATAGTTTGGTGTAAGGGGGATTCAAACCCATGATTCACATATTACGAGTCGAGCACTCTAATTACCTGACCATGTCGGGGGACCCTCAGAGGTAAGCCTGAGTGCTACTATTGCTAAAAATCGGGTTGTAATACCTGCGGTGAGTATAGCACAGAAAGACAGTTTAATGTAGCTGTGAAGTAAAAATTGCAGGATGGTAATTTGGAAAGCTGCTTATATTGATAATTTGAAACACCCAAATTAGTAAATTTATTTTAAAAGGTCTTAAATAGTCGAAATGTAAAATACAAAATAAAACCCATTTTGTTTCACTTGACAACAATATCTAATTCTTAGAAAGACCATGAAACTTTTATTAGATTTAGCCGCGTGTTCTCACAGAATTAAGCGCTTGTCCTCGCAATTATAAAAAAACAAACCTTGTACGCTCACTCACTCACATACAAACACGTACATTCGGATTGGTCAGTTTAGAGGAGGTTATATAAAATTAAATATCTCGTTTTTCAGGTGTAAGTCAACCTTCAGACTCAACTTGCGGATGCAAATCAAACTCTTAGAATTCTATATTTAGGCTTAGTTAGGTACTTTATTCTTGGACGACTTCTAAGAATCACTGAAACTTGTTTTCACGATCGAGGAAGTCGACATTACCAGAGTAAAGAAATTTCTACGACGTGTCTACAACAGATAGCCTTGATTGAATGCTAGGAGTGTTAGAAAAAAATCACCAGCAATTCGTTTGCTCTCTGAAAGCAATTCATGCAATATTTGTTCTCTTTGAAAATAATAAACAAACCAAAACTACAAAACTGAGCTAAGACCTTGAAAGCGTGACATACATAATTTACGTCTATCAAAAAACGTGTTTTTTATGTAACAAAGGGCTGTTAAATAGCATTTGTCTCACTACTAAGTATAAAATGATTTGTACCTTGTTATGAGGGTAAAAACACAAATATGCTATGCGTACCATGTAATTAGTCTAAAAACGTAGGAAATAGGCTTAATGTTTCAGAGAAAGTAGTAATCTACATTTTCTATTAACAGAAACAGTTGAAAAGAATATCCATATTATGAAATAACAAGTTAAAAGTTGCTTTTTATTTACGTCTAAATTTTCAGTGAGCAAAAGTATCTCGAACACTGTCCAGAAAACAAAAATTAATAACTTTATTGTCACTACAATTACAATTACAATCTAAAACCTCTGATTTAAAGAAAATGTATTAGTCACTAAACATCACCATTATCTACATGATCCACAGACTCATTAACATTAAAATATTCTAATTAGTCAATATTCCAAATATCTTAAACTTCGTCTAGTATAAAAATATCTTATTTCTATTCCGTGTTGGCCCAGCATGTCCGGGTGGAAAAGCCACTCGACTCGTAATCTGAGGGTCGCAGGTTCGAATCCCCGTCGCATGCTCGCTCTTTCAACCGTAGGGGTGTTATAGTGTGACGGTCAATCCCACTATTTGTTGGTAAAAGATAGCCCAAGAGATTGCGGTGTATGGTGATGACTAGCTTCCTTCCCTCTGGTCTTACACTGCTAAATTAGGTACGGCTAACGCAGAGGGTTCTCTTGTATCTTTGCGTGAAATTAAAAAAAAAATACACAATTCATTCCGTTTTATTTTCTATATTCATGTATTATTTTACCTACTGTTTATTTCATGCTGGAACTAATTTTCGACTTGTTCGTGTATATGTATGTATAAATATGTGTGGGTGTACTCAAGCTTTGTTCGGTAATTCTAAAGTTAATAGTCCCCCAGTGGCTCAGCGGTATGTCTGCGGACTTACAAGCTAAAATCCGGGTTTTGATACCCGTGGTGGGCAGAGCACAGATAGCCCATTGTGTAGCTTTGTGCTTAATTCTAAACAACAACAACAACAACTAAAGTTAATATTTTAAAATATCAGCCAGATTGTATTTGATCTGTATTAAAATATTCTGATCAAAACCTTTTTTTTTTCAGATTTGATGGATGATGCAATAATTGTATTCCGAGCCGTAATTAATAACGTGTTTCGTCTGCATCCACCGCTGTTTGTTTCGTTCAATACTTTCTCTACCGGATTTACAACGCTAAAATCCGGGGTTCGATTCCCCTCGATGGGCTCAGCAGATAGCTCGATGTGGCATTTATTACAATAAAAACACACAAACACACACACACACACTCTTTACCTCTCGTCTTCACGTGTCACGATGGCTATCGTAAAACGCTTATATTCGAGTTAGATCCCTACGTTGACTACAACGCATATAGCCCATAGGGCAATTTACGTTCGAGAAAAAACAACTGTAAAACTGCCTTTCTTACAGCGCCACCTCACGGAATGCCTAATACATATTGCTGTTTAGTTGTAACAGCAGCCAGATAAGTCTCTCTCGGTCACCAATTCTCTTGACTCGAATTACGGAAAAAACTAATCAATAACGAAGAATACATTTTATGAGTCATTTACTTGGTAACAAAATATTTATGTCCCAGTCGAAAACGTTTAGGGACACATAAAATGTCCATTAGAAAAATACGTACATCTTCATAATTATATTACTTGCAATCAGACCTTTCCTACCAGCATAATTTTATGATATATACATATATATCCCTAGTTGGTTGAGC
This sequence comes from Carcinoscorpius rotundicauda, assembly GCA_011833715.1. Classification (NCBI taxonomy): domain Eukaryota; kingdom Metazoa; phylum Arthropoda; class Merostomata; order Xiphosura; family Limulidae; genus Carcinoscorpius; species Carcinoscorpius rotundicauda. The sequence continues at coordinate 175,598,640 of CM022391.1, read as the reverse complement.
ACAGAATGTTACTTCTAGTTGCTTGTGCCCACCACGAATAATCGAACCCTAGACTTTAATGCTATAACTTCGTAGGCCTACAGCTGCTCCTTCGAGCGGCTTTACCTCTGTTACCAAATTTCAATTAAAACGAATTAGTTTTGTTAACATCTTGGCTGATGTTATCTTTTTCATAAAATGCATGAATGTTATCCTATTTCGTTTGTAAATGTATTCATCATTCTTGACAGATCCACAAATTTAGTTCAAGTCCTTCACGAGGTTAGAGTGAAAAGCATGCACTGGCTTTGAATAAAACTTTCACACATTGTATTTTTTTCGTGTTTGTAGGTCATTCGTTCAAACAACTTACAATACTTTTTCTTGAGTCTGTTTTTCTTTTTTTTTGGAAACGTTTTAATGAAAGAGAAAAATAGAAAACACTATAATGTAATTTGAGTTTTTTTTTCTTATAGCAAAAGCGCATGCGGCTATCTGCTGAGCCTATTGAGGGGAATCGAACCGCTGATTTTAGCATTGTAAATATTTAGACTTACCGCTGTACTAGCGGGAAGCAACTAAAATATAGAAAGTTATTTTTTAACATATATGCAACTGATTAGTACTATAAAGAACCATAACTTTGGACGCTCGGCATGGTCAGGTGGTTAAGGCACTCGACTCGTGATCCGGGTTCGAATCCCCATCACACCCAACATGCTCGCCTTTTCAGCCGTAGGGGCTTTATAATGTGACAGTCAATCACATTATTTGTTGGTAAAAGGGTAGTCCAAGAGTTCGCGGTGGATAGTGATGACGAGCTGCCTTCCCTCCAGTCTTACATTCTTATATTAGGGACGGCTGGCGCAGATAACCCTCGAGTAGCCTTGCGTTTCATTCTGTCTCTTATAAATATGTCTGAGCTGTGCTACATGCACTTTAAACTAGATATAAATACAGGTTTACTGTAATGGGTAACGTACAAAACACCCTACGTTTGCCATGCACGACATCATTATAATAAGCCCAGTCTTATTCTTTCAATTTGCCTTTGTCGATGCTAGTGATAAGAAATAGACTCTCTGGTATAAGTCAGAGTCAAGTGATGAATCAGATTAATAGGTGGGTTTCATATTCATTTCTAGTGTTTCATATAATATCTTGGTTTCCGTTTCTGACTGTCGAACAGTCGTTTATTCAAATATGTAGCCACCAAACGGTATTCCAACGTAAGTCTCGATTTTTAACAATATTTATAAACAGAAATTTATAATACAATTGTTTATTTGTCATTAATTTCCAAGCTATACAATGGCTACCTGTGCTCTGTTCACAACGTGAATCAAAACTCGGTTTCTAAATAGGATAAGAATTCAAATGAGCTTACGATACAGTCTGTTTTCATGTGTCTTAGGATATTTAATCTGAAAGTCTGGTGGGTTTTATGTATCTGTGTTACAGCAGTTATGTAATGAAGTTCTACAGTTTGAATTTATCAAGTGGTAATTTTTATTTAAATTATACTTCTTTCTGTTGGAAGAAGTTTAAAACTAGCTATTTTAAAAACTCTGGCCCGTACTAGTTTGGTTACATTTCAAATATTCTATGAAAGTATATCAACATATGTACCAAAACCAGTTTCCATAGTAAATAGAATCAAAATTAAGAGTAACAAATGTTTTTATTTCTTGCTTTTAAAGTTCATATATCATGATTCAGAACGCATAATTCTTCTGATGATTCATGGCATGCACACGTTTTACTGACGTCATGACAGTACAAATTCCAATGTTAAATACCCCTCCACAATGTGACGTCATTTATGTATCTGCTGACTAACTGACAGACAACACATTACTGTATAATGGTGCTACTGCTTTAAAGACAGGTAACTTCTCCACGTGGCCTTTAGCTCACCTTTCGGAGAAATAAAGCCTACAACTAAGCCTTTTTCGTTATTAAAATTCACGAATAAAATTGATAATTATTTCGTTTAAAAGAATTTGGAGTTCGTACATGTATCAGAACAACTATAAGTGGTTTTACGACAGATACCAGTTTGAGGTATCTGTTGTTGTTAAAGTTTATTTACAAAAAATTAGTAATTTATTTTTAAATTTATAGATGGCATTTAAAAGTGTCGACTGCTTAAATAATGTGGAAATTCTCAAACGCGTGAAACTTGACAACAATTACTCATGTCTTATCTTTACATGTGCATGATGTTGGAGCTATTCGAAAGATTTGTTTGTTTGGTTTTGAATTCCGCGCAAAGCTACTCGAGGGCTATCTGTGCTAGCCGTCCATAATTTAGCAGTGTAAGACTAGAGGGAAGACAGCTAGTCATTACCAACTACTGTCAACTCGTGAGCTACTCTTTTACCAACGAATATTGGGATTGACAGTCAAATTATAACGCCCCCACGGCTGGGAGGGCAAGCATGTTTAGTGTGACCGGGATTCGAACCCGCGATCCTTGGATTACGAGTCGAACGTCTCAACACGCTTGACTATGCCGGGCCGTGTTCAAAAGAAAGAGGACACCAATCAAATCAGATTTCTTATTCCAGAACACTGCAAAGTTTAATAATTTTAGAGTTGGTATGACTTTTTTAATGTTTTCATCTGCTTGACATTAAAATTAGTATTGCAATATAAAGAGATTTCTTTCAAGACAAAATTGGAAATAACTGCAATATTTATTCAACATGTTATTTCATGTAATGTCGTCTCCTTCAGACAAAAAATATAATATACTTTTAAAAGTAAATAAAAGATGGCAGCACAAAACTCAAGAGCGTGTATTACCACCGTAAAAAGAAAATTCGTAAAAACTGGGCAAGCTGCTTGCTTCTGGCGCGTGTCATTAGAAAAACAAGCGAAAGACTCGTGTTGGGCGCGTGCCGTAAAGGCATTGACTGCTTGACGATTATTTCCCATTTCAGCATCACAAACATCTGGTTCGTAATTGACACGCATAATTACTGAAGATGCGTAATAAAAGAACGGGAAATCAAAGTAAGTTAATAATAACTGATCAATTTCACAAAAAATAAAGTGAGAACAAAGTTTGGGAATAGGTTATTTGTTAACTGTCATCATTCGTTTAATAAATGTTGTTATGCTTCCTCTTATGGGACAGTGGTAAAGCTATGGATTTATAACCCTAAAATCAGGAATTCGATTCCCCTCGGACGACACAACAGGTAGCCCGATATGACTTTGCTAAAAAAAACAAACACATTTTGTATTTGTTCGTAGACAGTAGCTTAACCAAAGGCTGTAAAGATTCTTGGGTCTTTTTACGTATTTATTTACACACGGATGGATCTTCGAGCGTTATCGGGTTGTTCGCTGCCAGGAATGGCCACGTGCCTCGCACACGAAATTTTTACAATAAGCGGCTACACTGTACAATGGCAGCTGTTTGGAGGCGGAGCTTGGTATTTACGAGGTTATTTTTTCTTTCTTTTTTTTTTTTTTTACGGGAAGAGTCCTCCTCACCACACGTTTTATGTCAGTTTCAAAGAAGAAATTTTCGTTGCTTGTCCAATCATTCAATGAGGTATCTTGTTCCATTTCACTTAATGTTAAACTTCACAAGGCTGTCACGCGATTCTTTAATACGACGGTGGCGCTGAAGAACGCATTCTCACTTCTACTGACAAACCGAATTTAACAAACAAGTTATATGCGGCATTATCCTTCAGCTAGTTTCGAAAATAAATTGTCTTACGTCTGATTCGATAATGCGACAGGAAAATTCTTCACATTTTCTACACTGCAAAAAGCGAAATCCGTGCGGAGCGCTCGGATACCTCCTGCAACCTAGTAGGTCAGCAGCAGTGGCAAGAAGAAATGAACGCGAGAGAAATCGCGTGCGTCTCGTGAACTTGGGCTTCGCTAAACTTCGAAAGCACGTGCCAAATAAAGCCAAGAACAGAAAGTTGAGTAAAGTGGAAACTCTGCGATCCGCAGTAGAATACATAAAAGAACTCCAGGAACTTCTCACTCGGCAGGAGCGTAACGTCTCCAACGAAACGACTTTAAATACAACGGGAACAGAAACTTTATTTTCTGGACTCGATTCTTTGCCTTCACCTGTGACTAGCAGTCAGTTAACAACACATTTTGAGGGTCTAGTTTCACCGTTGTCAGGTCCTCTTCCGGAAGAACCTCTTGTTCTTGGTTCTCAGTTGGATTCGACTGTGAGCTTTCAACAGAGTGTGTTGTGCCGTCTGGGTTCTCTTCAGGGCACGTCGTCTCCAGACGATAACACAGACTATGAGACACGTTCCTCCCCAGGTAGTGCAACTTACGATCTGAGTACTGCCAGAGAGTACGCGCACGGGACATTTGAATCCACAAACCTTGCCAGGTTTATTACGAATTCAACTCAGCTCAACTCTGATGACGACCATTTCATCAGCTGGTTTATTTGATTTTCGAATAATATAAGTAAGTATATCTGATTTATAACTCAGTTTTAAACGAATTACGAGTAACTGATCATCGGTATTGCTGGATAAGTCACGTTTAACGCTTTCGTGTTGGTTTTTCAGATATGTTACATATCTGTTTCTTAAGTGAGTATTATGCTACATATCTGTTTCTTAAGTGAGTATTATGCTACATATCTGTTTTTTAATTGAGTAGTATGTTACATATCTCAATAAAATGTAACATATCTGTTTCTTAAGTGAATAGTATGTTACATATCTGTTTGTTAATTGAGTAGTATCTTAGATATCTGTTTTTTAATTGAGTAGTATGTTACATATCTGTTTTTAATTGAGCAGTATATTATATATCTGTTTTTTAATTGAGTAGTATATTATATATGTTTCTTAATTGAGTAGCATGTTACTGTTACATATCTGTTTCTTAATTTAGTAGTATCTTACATATCTGTTTTTAATTGAGTAGTATGTTACATATCTGTTTCTTAATTGAGTAGTATATTATATATGTTTCTTAATTGAGTAGCATGTTTCTGTTACATATCTGTTTCTTAATTTAGTAGTGTGTTATATATCTGTTTCTCAATTGAGTAGTATGTTGTATATCTGTTTCTTAATTTAGTAGTATGTTACACATCTGTTTCTTAATTGAGTAGTATGTAATATATCTGTTTCTTAAGTGAGTAGTGTTTCAGTAATGTGGATTACAAACATTAAATTGACAATAGAATACGATAGTTTTTTGTTATATTTAAAAGTTTTACGCGATAACAATTCCAAATACCCATATCGAAAAAACATAAATTCTGATGGATTTTTTTGTTTGTGAACTTATTACTTCACAACTATAGCACAGGTCGAACATGGTTTTATTGTCTTGAACTTTTTACATGTTTTACAGTAATCCTAGTAACCTAAATCCCTGAATAATGCTATACCTCTTCATCACGTACAATTTTTTCACAAAACGTTATTTTTACTTTTACATAAGCGAACCATTTTCAATGGAATCGAGTCATATCTTCATATGCTTAAAATTTTGAAAACAATTGACTGTAAATTCCTATAGAGACATCGATCGTTCTGAAACCCACGAAAAACACACCGTTTTTATATACACGATTAACAGGCCGCAGCACGTGCCGTTTCTGGATTGTATTTACTTGTGTTAGATATTAATTTATTACCTTCAATATCATTTATTCGTGGCTATGTAAAATGACTCAAACATTTTTTCTGTTATATTTGTCGAAAATGTCTTTTAAAGTTGATCTAAGTAAAAGTTTTTCCTCTTTTACGATTTGTGAAAAATTCTTATGTAAAAAAAATGTATTATTTTCGAACTTTGAGTCGTTGAATTATGGAGAATCGTTTATCAAAACTAATGGGCCCGGCATAGCCAAGCGTGTTAAGGAGTTCGACTTATAATCCGAGGGTCACGGGTTCGAATCCCGGACGCGCCAAACATGCTCGACCTTTCAGCCGTGAGGGCGTTGTAATGTACGGTCAATCCCATTTTTCGTTGGTAAAAGAGTAGTCCAAGAGTTGACGGTGGGTGGTGATGACTAGCTGCCTTCCCTCTAGTCTTACACTCCTAAATTAGAGACGGCTAGCACAAATAGCCCTCGAGTAGCTTTGTGCGAAATTCAAAACAAGCAATTAAACCGAAACAACTTTCATGAAGTTCAACTTTCTTGGCTTATTCAATTTATCACCCGTTCATTAAATGCCGTTCTATCAGTCTGTTCATCGATTTTGTTTCATAAGTCCGTGGCTAAGTTTCCATGCAACATATATTCTTGTATGAAAGATTTGTTTTTCTGTTATATATTTGTTGAATGACATCTCCTTTACTTGCGCTCCAGATTATTTGAATAGACTTAGATTCGAATGAGAAACAGTGTAGACAGTCCAATGTTGAAACAAAGAGAATTTTGTTGCAATTCGTTTGTTAGGTAAAAAAACTTTGTTTAATTTGTTCTGTTTTATTTGTATTTTTTCAGATTCTTTTTAGATGCCATTGGACGGTGTAAGAAGTTAGTAACAGGAGTGGTTGACATACTGGAAACGATGTAATGTTGAAAACAACTGGAGCATCACATAAACAGTACATGTCACAGGACTTCCTTAACATGAAGTTACAAACCGGTCACATGTCGTTTCGCTTTTGATGTTCAACTTGGAACCATAACTGTTTATACTGATAGCACTTTGAAGTTTTGTAAGAGTAAACTGATGATGTAAATGCATATAATAGCACTTTGAAGTTCTAAGGGAGCTTTTAAGAATCTAACTCCATACGATAGAACTTTGGAGTTGTAAGGGAACTTTTAAGAATGTAACTCCATACCATAGCACTTTGGAGTTCTAAGGGAGCTTTTAAGAATGTAACTCCATACGATAGTACTTTGGAGTTCTAAGGGAGCTTTTAAGAATGTAACTCCATACGATAGCACTTTGGAGTTCTAAGGGAGCTTTTAAGAATGTAACTCCATACTATAGCACTTTGGAGTTTTGTAGACGTTGTTGATAATATGAATACAGTGGTATCTCGGTTCGCGAACTTAATCTGTTCCAGAAGGCTATTCAAAAACCGAATAAGTTTTTTCCATGAGAAATACTCTAAATTAAATTAATCCGTTACGGACCTCCAAAAATTACGTATTATGAAGCATTTTAAGTAACAATATTGCTTATTTATACCTGTATAATAATACTTAGATGCATAAAGTCAGCCACAAAAACTATAAACACAATAAAAAAACAATAAATGAAAATTTAACTGCACTTTACCTGTGCTGAGGAGAACTGATGACGTAATTGAAAGGTGGTGAGGAACGTGGAGAGTAGGAGGGTTATTATTGTTTGGATGGGGAGTCACTTTCCATAGAAACGTCAGGTAACTCTCCTTCTGGGGTTCTTTCTCTTTTCTGTCTCTTTGCACTGCTACAACCTGCTTGAGGATCACTGGACCTGTTTATCACTAAAAACTTGTTTAATGAGGTTTATTTCTGCCTGCATTTTAAAATGTTTCTGAAGTAAGACATGACATTGTCACTGAAAAAGTTTATGCTGTGGTTTGATACAGTTTTGTCAGGGCGAAATTTTTCCGCAAAACTTTGTAACTCTCCCAATTTTCCACACATTTCTTTGATTAGTGAACTAGAAACATCCTCCCTTTCCCCCTCCTTATCTAAAGACACTTCCTCAGTTGTCTTCTGTTACTACTCCTTCTGAAGGTCTTGGAGTTCTTCTATGGTGAGCTCAGTGTTGTGGTCTTCCACCAACTCTTCCCCATCATCACCACTCACATTCAAGCCCATACACTTGCCTAGTGAGACAATATCCTCGACAACAGGCTCATCCTCAAAGCTTTCAAAGTCTCTATCTGCTACTGAGTCTGGCCACAATTTCTTCCAGGCTGTGTTGATGGTCTTTAAAGACACTTCCCTCCAGGCTTTTTCTATGATCCTCAAGCAATGCAGGATATTAAAATGATTTTTTGAGAACTCTCTGAGGGTTAACTCTGTGTCAGAGGTCACTTCAAAGCACCTTTGAAACAGTGCTTTGGTGCTGAGTTTCTTAAAGTTCGATATGACCTGCTGGTCCATGGACTGAATGAGAGGAGTCGTGTTAGGGGGCAAGAACTTCACCGTACTGAAACTGTACTCCTCCACCAACCCGTCCTCCAAACCTGGTGGGTGAGCAGGTACATTGTCCATCACAAGAAGGGCCTTGAGTGGCAACTGTTTTTCCGTGAGGTAATTCTTTACACTTGGGGCAAACACTTCATGGGCCCACACTATAAAACATTGTCTGGTTACCCATGCTTTACTATTAGCCCTCAAAATGACATTCAGTTTACTTTTCAGGACATTATTTTTTTTAAAAACCCTCGGGTTCTCAGAATGGTACAGAAGGAAAGGTTTAAGTTTTAAGTCCCCATTTGCATTACCATATAACAATAGAGTTACTCTGTCCTTCATTGGCTTGTGTCCTAGTAGTGACTTCTCCTTCTTGGTGATGTAGGCCCTCTTTGGCAATTTCTTCCAAAAGAGGCCTGTCTCATCCCAGTTGAACACTTGTTGGGGAATAAAACCCTCAGTTTCTATACAGTCCTTAAATTTCCAAACAAATTTATCGGTAGCGTCTTTGTTAGAACTGGCACCATCCCCACGTCTCATCACACTATGTATGCCACTTCACTTCCTAAATTTTTCAAACCACCCCCTACTAGCTTTAAAGGATCACTTGTATCAGCAGTCGTTCCAGTGGTGTTTTTCAGGAGGTCAATATGCCACTGCTTTGCTTTCTCACAAATGATGTCACAGAAATGCTATCACCAGTTAACTGTTTTTCGTTTACCCAAATCAACAGTTTTTCTACCTCTTCCATTGTTTGTGATCTTTGTTTTGTAAGCACTGTCACTCCTTTTACAACATCAGCTCCTTTGATGACCTCTTTATTTTTCAGTATGATGCAGACTTCACTATATCAAACTGTGTAGCAAGGTCAGACACGCGAACACCATTCTAATACTTCACTATGAGATCTTTTTTCACCTCTATTGTGGCTCTAACAACTTTTCATTTTTGGTTTGCTGCTTTCATTATCCTTTTTTGACCGCATGGTGGTTTATAATCAGAAAAACGAGAACGTTCACAACAGATTTTAGCGGGAGTGTGAACTGAGCGACAGGTTCGGGTAAAATGTTTAGGGCAAGCTTGGCGTGAGCCAAAAATGGTCAAAGGGTCGTTCGGGTCATCAGTCGGGTTATATCGTCGGTTCGGGTACCGAGTTTATGTTCAACAACCGAGACATTTTTTTTTTCTCAAACAATATGTTCGAAAACAGAATTGTTCGAGAAGGGAGTCGTTCGAGAACCGAGGTACCACTGTACCTAATATTCTTGTTATAGAAACCTGACGAAAGTTTGAACCCTATCTTGAAAATAATTATTGGGTTTGTAATTTTAGCTGTATAACCTACAACCGTGTTCTAAGCTCTAAAGAAAACGTTTATTTTTTTAAAAGCTACTGAACAGTTAATATCTAAGTTGGAAGAGGAATTTGAGACATATGTCGTATTTAAACGAACTGTTTCTTCACCTCACGTTTCGTGTTTGTTTGTTTTTTTGTGTCGAGTGATAAAACGAAGTTAGTCTGTATGACGTTTCATTTACTCGTTAGCATACGAAGTTTCATAAGTAATATATTTCTGCTCGATTTTTGAATCATTTACGTAATTGGTGGTGTTCGTTTAGGGAAACAGTAAGTTCATACCGTGCTATTGAGGTGTAATTGTTAATGAATTATTCAATTATGTTCAAAACTCGAGATCATTTGATTGTTAGCTCTAAACTCAGTTAGCATTGTAATTAAACATGTAACGACTGTTCTAAGCATTGACGCAACATTATTTGATCATTTTATGAGGTTTGGGTCACGATTGTTTCAGTTTATGATGATAAAATAGAACAAAGTTTAATTTGATTATTCATTTACAATTGTGCTTATTATATGTTGGGTATAATATTTTCCAACGATTTTCGGGCGTGGTATATTTGTAAGTTTGATTCTGAAAAATAGAAGGTGTTTATATATGTATGTATATATACACATTAATAATAAATTTACAATAAAAATTTATATTTATATTGCTCTTTTAATATGTTTTCCAAATTATGATATAACAATATTATAATATATTATTTGATAAAAACAATGGAGAGATTTGTACCCAATAGTGATGTAAAATTTAATGACATCACGATCTACATCACAGCTGATTTTTGCACGATTTTGACATGAAAGGCATTCCGACCCACAATCCAGTCATGAAACATGAGCAGCATTCCGACCTGCAACGCAATCATATTGAGACGTAAACATTTTCTGACCTACAACGCAATAATGTTGAAAGTGGTTAAGTAACAACATAACCTTGTCATCAAGAAGCAACTGCACTTTAACACGTTAATCAATTGAACCAAAACGATTTACAGTGTGAGAAACGTGATAATTGAAAACGTCCTGGTTAATAAAGCAGTCATGTTAAAACAAATTTACTGGTGCATTTCGGATATTGCTGCTATTAACAGAACAATACTTAAAACTCAGAGAACGCGAACGGTCTATAATTCGCTTTGCAACACGCTATTTTATAGAACTTTTGAAGTCGGTTTTGATATGCACAATTACACCCGTCCTACAGACGTGAGAGTACAATCCATCTACATAAAATAATGAATGGAAACCGGTTTTAAAAATAAATCGAACATCGTTTCTCCAAGATAACATTTTAATGATAAAAACAGAAACCATTGTCCCCCGCTGGGGACAGGGGTAAGTCTACGGATTTACAACTTTCAAATCAGGGGTCTATTCCCCTCGGTGGACACAGCAGATAGTCCGATGTGGTTTTATTGTTAGAACAAAACACGTACAGAGACCGTTATCTTTTTAATTATTATACTTAACTCAGTGATGTATATTATGGTGACGTTAAAGCGACTGTACATATTCTCAGCAGACATAGAGACAAATAAGGCATTTCTCTGTTAAACTCAAATCATGCAAGAATTTGTAAAGATACCTTTCCATTTTTCCACTTAGCGTTGCATACTTGGGCGTATTTAGGGTAAAAATGTGACTTGACTGTGTCCTATAAAATAAAGTTAATCATAAGACACAAATTAAGATTTAGCGTCTATTTCCTAGACGATGGGTTTTACGAAAAAAATAAAAATAAATTGACTCGCCATTAGGCAAATTCAGAGCATACGTAATGCTTTTCATATTACATTATGAAACAAAATAATTTGAATAAGCTATTTAAAATTAAAATGCGTTGTAACATTCAAAGATACAAGTATATATATTAAATTTTTATTTTAATAAACTCAATTAATAAACGCTTTATCTCTGGGTTTTAACACGCTTTTATTAGTTAACTGCATGTTCAACATAGGAGGAAGACACACAGGCACCCAGTTGTGACACACGTGGGTCAGATCAAAACATCAATTACTCTCTTGATGTCCCTAAGGCTACATATCAGGTTTGGTGACACTCAGTCGGTTCAGCGGCTGATCAGTTATAAGCGGACAACTGAACACAGACTTTTGTCATATAATGGTTTATATAGTGTTCCCTAGCCACTTCGCGAGCTCGGCCGACCCCCACATATATATATATATATACATACATGTATATATAAAATAATAAACATTAAATCTAAAATATAGCAATAAATACCATTAAAATATTAAAAATAAATATAATTAATAGTGTAAAGAAAAAAAACAGGTATATTTTGAGATATAACCATATATTTGAGTTTATAACAGCGTAAAAATGGAAACAGAACCAACTGGAAAGGCTATAGATTTACGCATTGTGCGTCTGCGAAGGCTACGCGAGATCAGCTTCATGGCGTAGCGATGTACAAGACGGGCTATGATTGGTGCAGAAATGAAAGACGGCCAATGACAGCTACCCATTTTGATTGCCTGTGATTGGTGCTGTCAATATTCATGGACTTATTCAATGTACTTTAACACCAGAAATTCACGCACTAATAATCAAACGCAGAAAATTAAGACGAACACACTACGTCACACGCGATCCACACATTAAAACAGAAATCAATAGAACAAATACAAAAATTAAACAAGAAATCAAAAAAGTAAGAGAAAACAATTGGCATAACTTCTGTAAAATCTTAGAAAAAACCAAGAACAATCCAAAAGAATTTTGGAAAAAACTTCAAGAGTATCGCTTCAGACAAAAACACAAATCACATGCTACAACATATCACCCATAACAATAAAATCGCAAGGACGGACGTAGAGAAAGCTGACTATTACAAATCCTCTTTTAGCGATTTAAACTCAGTAGATTTCGACACACAACACCAACACCATGTCAATAACTAAATAAACACAAACCAAGCATTATTCTCACCACGATTCCCCGGCGAGACACTAGAAACATACTCAAGTTTAATCAACAGAAAAATAACCACAACCGAGCTAAAAATTAATATCAAAAACTTGAAGAACACTTCCCCCGGACATGATCAAATACCAAATATTATTCTGAAAAAAAGCTCCACTCTCCTACTACAACACCTCACAAACATCATGAACATCTCACTAGCAACCGGGTACTATCCTGACACGTGGAAAAAAGCCATCATAACAACGATCCCCAAGAAACAAACTAATAGAACAAATCCAGATAATTTCCGCCCCAATAGTCTGTTAAGTTGCCTTGGCAAACTGATGGAGAGAATTATCTCCAACCGTTTCCTACATTTTTGTGAATCAAACAACATCCTTCCAGAATTTCAAAATGCCTCCAGAAAAAATAGACAAACAACAGATCACCTCACGCGACTCACCGAATCAATCTACAAAGCTTACAACAACAATCAAGTAACCATTGGGGTATTCCTAGATGTCAAAAAAGCATTCGACAGCGTATGGCACAACGCCATCATATATAAACTAAATCACCTGCAAATAAATTCCACGATAGTCAAATGATTCTCAATTTTCTTAACAAATAGAACAGCATGAGTAAAAGTCAACAAAACTATATCCAAATAATTTAATATAACGGCAGGAGTGCCCCAAGGATCAGTCCTCTCTCCACTTCTATACATAATTTTCGTCAGTGACATACCTTTTCCAAATCTAGCATACACACACAATTCACAATACGCAGACGACATCGCAATCTGGAGCACCTCCAGAAACCCAGTAATGGCCATGTCCCGCGTACAAGAATCACTAAACAACGTCTCAACATGGAGCAACAAGTGGAGAGTCGTGTTAAACCCAACAAAAACACAAGCAATTACTTTCTATAGGAAACTTAAGAAGCAAAGAAAAAATCTAGAAAAAATAAAATTATCACTTGGAAACACAACCATTAACATGAGTAAAAACATCACATTCCTTGGCGTCACTTTCGACACAAAACTAACATGGAAAAAACATATAAACAATATACACTCATCAATCAGAAAAAGGATTTCATATCTAAAGACCATAACCGGCAAACAATCGAAATACGCACCGAACACCATTATACAAATATACAAGGCTTACATCCGTCCACTAATAGAGTACGGATGTCAAGTAACATACAACATGTCAAATAACACTCTCCAGAAAATCCAAGTACAGCAAAACAGAATATTAAAATCCGCATTTGGCCTACCGTCATTTACGCCAACAAACTATCTACACCAAATTAGTAATTTACCAACGATAAGAGATAGAATAACAGAACTCTCTCTCAAATACTATCTAAAAGCAGAAAAAAGAAACAAACTAACGGCATCATTACACAAATTATCAAGTGCACCAACAAAATACATTTCACCGTACAACATATTTCAAGAATCACATTCTACTTAACAAAGAATCTAAACAAATATAATCCACGTCACTAACACGAATTCTTTTTTTTTCTTTTCTTTTCAGATACAGGGCACACGACAAGCAAAACTTTCGGCGCCTGTCCTTTGAAAGTGGGTTTTCTCGGGGCACTCCCGTTTCCCCCACATCAAAATCTTCAGGCATTGGATTTATAGATCCCAGCCCAGGCATCTCTTTTGCCAGACCCTGATTCGTGCCGTTTGAATTGTTTTATTTTTGATCTGGATTTGAACAATATTCATGTTCACATCTGCTCAACCTCTTCGTTTCGGGACAGTTCCCGGGCTTCCTTTCCACTGCTGCCTTCGCCTCCATTCAAGACAACATTTAGAAGAGAGATTTTCGACCCAAATAGTCAAGAATAATAATTATAATATATATATACATATAAACAAAAAAAACCACCATTTAATCTTAATAACAATCAACGAAAGGGGACGAAGAGGAACCACAATGTTCCTGAACACCTCGGTTGGGGAGAGAACTCTTCTGATTTCTCTCTTTCTAAACTGAACCCCTGCCACGTTAGTTTAGTTTAGTTTTAGTTAATATTCATGTCTGGCCAGTTATTGGTGATTTCATCCACGGCAGCATCTTTGAACTTTTGTGTGTGTTTAAAGCCCCTGCAATGGCTCCCAAACGTGCTAATACTTCTAAGGTCACGGAAAATGATGACCATCGCCGAAAAGGTGAAGATATTAGATATGGTAAAAGAAGGAAACTCTTATGCGTCCATAGCCCGCCATTACGGAGTGAACGAATCCACCATTCGCTACACCAAGAAGAACGAAGTTAATATTAGGAAGACTGCTGCTATTACTTTTATTACAACGGCTAAGAGGGTTGTAACATTTCGTAATAAGAGTATCGTTCGGATGGAAGCTGCTTTGGCCATATGGATAGCTGATTGCCGTAAAAAAGATGTTCCCTTGGATACTAACATTATCACAACGAAGGCTAAGATGTTGTATGAAAATTTCGTGGAAAAGGATGAAGATGAAGAAGACGTAGACAACCCACAGCCAGGAACGTCCAGTGATTCCCAGCCTAAGAAACCGTTTTCTGCAAGCAAAGGCTGGTTTCAGAAATTTCAGCAACGATACGGCCTGAAAAACGTATCGTTACATGGAGAGGCTGCTTTGGCTAACAAGGAGGCTGGTAAAGCTTACGTTCGGGACACTTTTAAAGAAATAATCGCTGAAGGGGAATATAGGCCTGAACAGGTATTCAACATAGACGAGACTGGCCTGTTTTGGAAGAGAATGCCTTCCCAAACGTTCCTGTTTAAAGATGAGAAAAAAGCCCCTGGTTTTAAAGCTCATAAAGACCGATTCACCCTCTTAATGACTGGTAATGCTACAGGTTTTATGTTGAAGCCGACATTAATTTAAAAGTCTAAAAACCCAAGAGCTTTAAAGAATAAGAACATTAACTTGCTACCGGTCCATCGGATGCACACTCCTACTGCCTGGATAACGAAGCCTCTGAGCTCTGATTGGTTCCATCAGAGTCTCATTTCTCAAGTTAAGCTTTATTTATTAGAGAAGGGCTTGCCATTCAATGTCCTTCTTCTTTTGGATAACGCCGGTGGTCACGCAAGAAATCTTTTGTATGAAGGCGTTAGGGTTGAATTCCTGCCAGCCAGCACTACGTCCCTTATACAACTGATGGACCAGGGAGTTATCAGGGCTTTCAAGGCCTTATACATAAGGAATACCATGTCCAACCTCGTACGTAGCCTTGATAATGCCATCGAAACCGAAGCCAAAAACGACACGTTCACCCTGAAGGAGTACTGGAAGTCTTTTACCATTGCTACATGTCTTCAAAATGTTCATCAGGCATTGCAATGGATGAAGCCCTGCACCGTAATGCAAGCTGGAAGAAGTTGTGACCTGAGGTTGTGCACGATGACAAGGGATTCACGCCTGAAGAAATCCAACACTCGGCTGTTCAAAAAGCTGTGCAATTAGCTTCGTTAATCAAAGGTGAAGGATTTGCCGATATGACGAAGGAAGACGTAGATGAACTGATTGACTTAAAATCCGAACCACTGGCCGACCAAGACTTAGAAGCACTGACGAAGTCTGCTGCCGAGGAAGACGACGAAGAGGAAACACCGAAAGAAGCCGAGGAAACAATCGAGCAAAGTGGATGGTCGTTAGAGCGGTTAGGTAAACTAATGAAACTAATTAACGAAGTGAAGGAGTGCTCACAGGAATGGGACAACGATATGGTTCGATCAGTACAATTTTGTAATAAAATAGAAGAACTGATGACTCCTTATCAAATGATTTTCGATAGGCTAAAGAGGCAGAGAAAACAACTGCCAATAACAATGTTTTTCCAGCCGAGCAAGAAAGAAAGGGTACCGGTGGCAAGTACTGTTCCTGAAGTTGTAACGACCGACGAAGAAATTGCCGATTCACCTTCCACAGAAGAGGAAGTGGTGTCCCCCGAAAAGACACCACCTGCTGAAGATATGTAATTTTTAATTTTAAGGCTTAATATCTTAATAATTGTTCTTATTATTTCAGCAATAATGAACAGTATTGTAATGGGAGGGTTAAATAGTTGTACAGAGAGGGTTTTAAAAGTCTAAATGCACATAAATATATACGTAAAAATCGGCGATCCCACTTCGCGGAAAATCTTTCGCGGGGGTTTTGGAACGCATCTACCGCGATACACGAGGGAACACTGTATATGTGTTTACAAACCACGAATTTATAAATTAATCATTATTGGTTTTATAAATTATTTTACGGAGAAGGTTAAAAATTCACCGACTTGAAAGACTAATTGGTAATTATGTATTTTAATAAAAGTTTGCAAGATTCATCCATGTTTCGGACTGATATAAACTAGCCTATCACAACAGAGCTAGTGTCGAACAAGTGCTTAACGTTTGTGAAGTGCACATTTCCAGGGTCTTAAAGTTTCTTCAATTACGTCATCACATTTTTTTAATTTTGAAGAGAAACGTGTTTTTTTTTGTTTAAATAATTAACCAGATCTGACATTTTTTTTTCTAATTAATTTATAATTTGTTACTGGTCGACATAATTTACGTAAATACGAGTATTTGACTCTGCCTTTGTGTTATATTAATAAATGTACGGCGTTAGTTGTCACCAGCCTACTGTATAAACATGTGGTTTAAAAATGACTATAATTGAAACTATTTTAAGCAAATGGAAGGCGTGAATAAGTAAAGCGTGTGTCAAAGGTTTGTTTCGGATTCACTGTACTATG
Source organism: Carcinoscorpius rotundicauda (assembly GCA_011833715.1). Classification (NCBI taxonomy): domain Eukaryota; kingdom Metazoa; phylum Arthropoda; class Merostomata; order Xiphosura; family Limulidae; genus Carcinoscorpius; species Carcinoscorpius rotundicauda. Next base: position 175,581,498 of record CM022391.1, on the reverse strand, counting down.
AACCAGATTCACTATGAACAATGTATGAGAAGTTTTGACCAATTAATACGTATATGGTGTAAAAGTCATTTCATAGTTTCAAGAATTGCCGTTTTAACTCAGGTTGGTATATTATTTACAATTGTTACAAAATAAGAATTATCATATGGTGCTAACAGTTTTTTTTTATATATTTTGTAAAATTACGATTCAAATTATTTTCGCCAGTATCGAAGGGTTACTGCATGGTGTCATTGCTTATTTGTTTGTTTTGAACTTCGCGCAGAGCCAAACGAGGGCTATCTGCGATAGCCGGCCTTAATTTAGACTAGAGGGACGGTAGATACTTATCACCTCTCACCACCAACTCTTAGGCTACTCTTTTCCCAACGAATAGTGGGATTGATCGTAGCTTGATAACACTATCACAGCTGAAAGGGCAAGCATTTTTGATGTGACGGGGACTCGAACCCGCAACCTTCAGATTACGAGTCGAACGCTAAAAGAACTTGGCCATACCGGGCCTACAGTTGTCAATAATTCTCGTTGATGTTGGAGAATTGTCATACAATGATAATTGAACTGAATGAGTTGGAGTGATTGTTAGGTGCTAATGTTTGTCACCAGTGGCGTATTTAGGTAGGGGATAGAGGGAGCTCAACTCCAGGTCCCATGGTGTTAATGGGAGGCCCCATTGATAATTTTATTCTATGGGATGTAGGGCCTACACAAGTAATCAGCCCTTCGGCCCACACGACCTTAACCAAACCAAAAATACTATCGTCCCGCCCCTTACGGGGTATTCGAAGAATGATTAAGCCGCTGTGAAACAGTGCTGTCAATGATCATTCAAATATCAAAACACACGAACCCGGCCGGCAGGGCAAATCAAACTAATAAAACCCAACTTTTCTAACAATAAGACTTCCTCTGTCTAGAAGATTTGTCGCCAAATCCGACTTTTTATTTATTTATATAATACAATAATTCTAACAGTAATATAATAATAATAATTTTTTTTTACAATGTATAAGTTTATTACAATGTATTATAACAAAGTTCCGTACTTAGTAACAAACAAAAACAAGTGAAAGTAAACAAATTTCAACATAACTTTTCCAAAATAGTAGACATTTTTGTTTTTCGCGCAAAGCTACTCGAGAGCTATCTGCGCTAGCCCTCCATAATTTAGGAGTGTAAGACGAGAGGGAAAGCAGTTAGTCATCACCACTCATCGCCAACTCTTGGGCTACTCTTTTACCAACGAATAATGGTATTGACTAGAAAATTATAACGCCCCCACGGCTGAAAGGGTGAACATGTTTGCTGCGACCGAGATTCGAACCCGCGATCCTCGGATTACGAGGCGAATGCCTTAACACGCTTGGCCATGCCGGGCCACAATAGCAGAAATAATGCATCTAATACCATTTAGTGCTCTCACATTTAACAGCCATTTTTTAAATTCCCAATTAAGATCATTTTTAGGCAAATATTTATTTAATATATTGTAATAATTTTTAAAATATTGAATTATACGTTATTGTGTTCCCATCTCTTTGCAGAGACATAAAATAGATTTTCTATGAAATTTCGCTTGATAATTTGTGAAAACCCCATGATTTGTTATGATTTGATTCATATAAAAATCTCCTTTGCATCTGTTAAAATTTAGCTCATTACAATATTTAAAGCAAATCTTCCAACGGAGGCGTCGTCTCACCTTCGCTGCTAATTAATCAATAATTCATTATTTAAATTTGTTTTAATTTGTTTCTTACTATCGCCAAATTCAGCATCAATGTCCATTTTATCTGTGGCCTCCTAAGCCTTAAGATCCACTATTTCATTACAAATTATCCCAATGTGGGCTTTAAACCAAACAAAAGTAATATTAAGATTATTGTAAATTATATATTATTTAATTATATTAACTAAATAATTATTATCTTTATATGATTTAGATGCCATTAATGATGACTTTGAAACAGAATAAACCGCCGCTTCAGAGATATTGCTATTTACCATACAATCAATAGTCTTAAAAATTGCAAAAACTTCAGTTGTTGTTGTGAATTAAGCACAAAGCTACACAATGGGCTATCTGTGCTCTGCCCACCACGGGTATCGAAACCCGGTTTTTAGCGGGTCCGCAGACATACCGCTGAGTCACTGGGGGGCACAAAAACTTCAGTCGTAAATAGAGTAGTATTATCATTCAACCTAAACACAGCAATAAATACTGCAGTATTATCATTCAACCTAAACATAATTTCATTTTTAATTTCATCATTAAAAATATTTATATAAGCACATCCAACTTTATTGTTAATTTTTGAACCATATGTGTAAAACTTATTACTAAATTGTTTTAGATCTTCATCATTGTACCAATTAAAACTGTAAACTATGAGTAATCCAAAGAACTAAGTTTAACTCCGTTAGAATTTCAATATTTTCTGATCCAATTACTTCATCTTCCATTTTAACATTTAGGTCCGTCATGGCCAAGTGTGTTAAGGCGTGCGACTCGTAATCTGAAGATCGCGGGTTGGCATCCCCGTCACGCCAAACATGCTTGCCCTTTCAGCCATGGGTGCATTATAATGTTACGGTCAATTCCACTATTCGTTGGTAAAAGAAAATTCCAAGAGTTGGCGATGGATGGTTATGACTAGTTACCTTCCCTATAGTCCTACACTGCTAAATTAGGGACGGCTAGCACAGATAGCCCTCGAGTAGCTTTGTGCAAAATTCAACAACAACACCAAACAATTTTAACATTTTGTTTGAGATAAAACAGTTCGTATAACTTAACACCAGCTTCTAGTGTTAGATTTCAAGGGAGAATCCCCGTTAAAGTATTATGTGTTAAACTGGTTACAGTTTTATTGGTCTTTGCGATCGGTAATATTGCAATTCTCTGAATTTGGAAAATTTTATTTTTAATCCTTTCTGTATTTTCAAACCAGATCTCATATGCTATTATTTTTTCTATACCTAATTTATCAATATTTTTCAAAATTTTTGGTTTCAGACCCCAAGTGGCTCTGGAAATCTGCTTTAATTTTTGAGTAATGTTAACTATCTTACTTTTAACGTAATCAAGATGTGATAACCAGTTTAGTTTCACACCAATTATAATACCTAAATATTTCAGTTCTTTAGTGTAGTTAGTTATTTTATTACTAATAGTAATTGTTGGTATATGCGTTTATTGCCTTTATAAATTAAAATGAAATTTGATTTGTCTATATTAAGTTCTAAATTACTGTTCAAAATCCAACTGTTGACCTCATTTAAATGTCCTCAGACAATGACGTAAGTAAATGTGAAGCTTTTGCTTGCATTAAAATAATTGTGTCATCAGGAAACTCTTGTATGTACGTATTATTCGTACTCTTTTAATTTTTGCATCAATGTAAAGGTTAAAAAATAGATCCTTGTGGAATCCCTTTCCTATATTTCTTATTAAAAATTTCCACACAACCTGAAATCCACCACTGTATGTCACTGTTGTTGGAGGGTTACTCTTCGATACCAGTTATTCCAAATTACCCTGGAGATTCAGTCAATCATTCTATTTGATGACAGGGAATTATTGGACATTACAAGTCATGTTCGCTAATTAATTCTTCAGAATTATTGCATGGTGCTAATTTTTCTCACTGATGTTGCACAACTGCTCTGTAATGTCAGCTGTTCTCAATAATATTAACTAATTGCTAATGGTGCTAATAAATCTTAGTGATGCCGAACACCTACTTTTTGGTGCTAATTATTTCTTAGAATTACTGTTTGGTACGAACAGCTTTCACATATTGTTGTAGAATCACTGCATGATTCTGGTCTATCTTACTAATGGTTCAGAATAATTATATAACATTAGAAAAAATCTGGTCCCAATTATTCTAAATAATATTTTTCTGTGGTCCTAATCTTTGTCACTGATGTCACAGAGTTACTGTTTAGTGCTATTAAGTCTTTAAAATTTTGGATAATTGGAGTTAACACCAACAGTTATCACAAAGAATTATTTGTGTTGTGCTAATAATTTTCTTACTTTATCAAAATTACAGTACGGTGCTAATATTTCAGAATTACCGTGAGTTAACATTAATCTACACTATTGGTAGAAAATTGTTGTACGTTATTTGTCATTCTCGCTTACGGTGGAGAGCTATCGGATGAGATCACCACATTCGCTAATGTTAAATGTAGTTTTAAACATGTCTTCGAACACAATAAAAGTATTTGCTTCAGAAAAGAAACTTATGCTTCAATTGAAACATGGCACTTCATTCTCTGTCTTCTCATTTCTAAGAGAATGGCTTATCCTTTATTTCGAAATTGTATGCATGCTTCAATCCATGAACAATAGAATTTTATAGTAAACCACGTGCATCTAAAAGGTTCATTAATTATTTTTTGCAATTGATATTTTCATCCATTATAAGAAAAAGCCAAATTATTTATTGATATACTTAAGATATATTACTGTGTTTCATTAAATACGACGATGATCATGAGTGGATGTCACTTCAAAACAACAATGGATACCTCGGTAATTATTACATCTAAAAGTGCCCAGAATGATATATCACTGATGCCTTTTTACGTTTTTAATCGAAAGCTGAGAAACCAGTTTTCCCTATATAGTTTTTTTTTCAATAATATCTAGTCCTAAAATTTGGAGCTTCACCATTAAGCATATATTTAGGAAAATCCTCCGTATTCTTGTGAAAAGCTTGCGGGCCCCGAATTAAAAACAAAAAAATACGGTATGTTCTGTCGTGTAATGTGAAGGTTCGTATCTAACCTCCTATAAAATAATTTTTCATATATTTTTTTTATTTAAATATGTGAAACTTATTGACCATGAACAATGTAATACTTTTTAAAATGACGTTCGTCGAAACTTTTTGTAATTTAATTAAATACAAATGTCTTATAGGTGTTGTCCAACTAATACCAATTTCAATCATTTTTTGACGTATGCATATCAACATAAAAGTTTGGTATGCTACGAGTTGTGAAGTTCGACTCTTTTCTTAAGTTTTAGTACAAAATGACGTTAAAAGTAATTTTGGTTTTGATATTTATTCAAACTCTCTGAAAAAAAACCAAAATCGGAGTTTATTTAAACAAAGCAGACGATACTAATGTTTCGGGACCAATAAAGAATATTTCATTAATAATGTCTCCCAAATGACTTTGGTAATGTTTTCAAACTGCCTTCCATTAGTAATGGGCCAGTCATGGCCAGGTAGTTAAGGCACTCGCCTCGTAATCCAAGGGTCACGGGTTCAAATCCCCATCACCCCAAACATGCTCGCACTTTCAGCCGTGGAAGCGTTATAATGTTAAGGTCAATTCCACTATTCATTGGTAAAAGAGTATCCCAAGAGTTGGCGGTGGATGGTAATGACTAGTTACCTTCCCTCTAGTCTTACACTGCTAAATTAGGGACGGCTAGCACAGATAGCCCTTGAGTAGCTTTGTGTGTAATTCAAACCAAACCAATCATTAAAAATACTTCCAAACTGCATTTCAATTCGTCTTTCGTTATTGATGTTTCCAAACTGTCTCTCAGTAATAATGTTTCCAAACTGTCTCTCAGTAATAATGTTTCCAAACTGTCTCTCATTAATAATGTTTCCAAACTTTCTCTCAGTAATAATGTTTCCAAACTGTCTCTCATTAATAATGTTTCCAAACTGTCTCTCAGTAATAATGTTTCCAAACTGTCTCTCGGTAATAATGTTTCCAAACTGTCTCTCAGTAATAATGTTTCCAAACTGTCTCTCATTAATAATGTTTCAAAACTGTCTCTCAGTAATAATGTTTCCAAACTGTCTCTCAGTAATAATGTTTCCAAACTGTCTCTCATTAATAATGTTTCAAAACTGTCTCTCAGTAATAATGTTTCCAAACTGTCTCTCAGTAATAATGTTTCCAAACTGTCTCTCAGTAATAATGTTTCCAAACTGTCTCTCAATAATAATGTTTCCAAACTGTCTCTCAGTAATAATGTTTCCAAACTGTCTCTCAGTAATAATGTTTCCAAACTGTCTCTCAGTAATAATGTTTCCAAACTGTCTCTCAGTAATAATGTTTCCAAACTGTCTCTCAGTAATAATGTTTCCAAACTGTCTCTCAGTAATAATGTTTCCAAACTGTCTCTCAGTAATAATGTTTCCAAACTGTCTCTCATTAATAATGTTTCCAAACTGTCTCTCAGTAATAATGTTTCCAAACTGTCTCTCATTAATAATGTTTCCAAACTGTCTCTCAGTAATAATGTTTCCAAACTGTCTCTCAGTAATAATGTTTCCAAACTGTCTCTCAGTAATAATGTTTCCAAACTGTCTCTCAGTAATAATGTTTCCAAACTGTCTCTCATTAATAATGTTTCCAAACTGTCTCTCGGTAATAATGTTTCCAAACTGTCTCTCATTAATAATGTTTCCAAACTGTCTCTCAGTAATAATGTTTCCAAACTGTCTTTCATTAATAATGTTTTCAAACTGTCTCTCAGTAATAATGTTTCCAAACTGTCTCTCAGTAATAATGTTTCCAAACTGTCTCTCAGTAATAATGTTTCCAAACTGTCTCTCAGTAATAATGTTTCCAAACTGTCTCTCATTAATAATGTTTCCAAACTGTCTCTCAGTAATAATGTTTCCAAACTGTCTCTCAGTAATAATGTTTCCAAACTGTCTCTCAATAATAATGTTTCAAAACTGTCTCTCAGTAATAATGTTTCCAAACTGTCTCTCAGTAATAATGTTTCCAAACTGTCTCTCAATAATAATGTTTCCAAACTGTCTCTCAGTAATAATGTTTCCAAACTGTCTCTCAGTAATAATGTTTCCAAACTGTCTTTCAGTATTCTGATTGGAATGCCATTGTCTGGAAATACTTTCTCACTAAAAACTTATGATGAAAAAATTCGGGTAAAATATTTCTCTTTTATTTGAAGCCATTCCAACAAAAGTGATTTAGAGAGCTCATAAGGCTTAAAGTTAGGGTTCGATACAAATCAAAGAGTTCTACTGAATTATACAGATTTTCAAAATAATATATCATATTAATGCACGTCTGTCCAAACAAAGTTCAAATTGATTATTAAACTCAAGATAAATGCATGAATATGATGGAAACATTTATATAATTGTGTTACGAAAACAGCATACTTGTTAAAAGTGAGACTTAAATTTATGAGGTATCGTCATACAACAAGTTCTTAAATATTATTTATGTTCTCTCCGTTTCCAAAGGGATTCTTGTCGCTGAGACCTTGTACGAAAATTTATATGGTGGTAAAACTAATTTGCTTTTCAAAATATTTTTCAAATGCAAGATTTTCTTTGAACACTACAAAAATAAAAAATAACTATTCTTTTTGTGATTGTTGTCAAATTATAAACATTATTTCAGTTTAATCATAAAGGAAGGTAAGACAGTTAACTCGTTTATCTTGGACTTTCTCAAGTTTCTCATGGAGTATATGTACATAAAACTTCAAAGCTATCTGTTCCCTGACAAGATTATGATGACTTATTTGAGAAGACAAATGCTAGTATGAGGTTTAACTCACGTATATATTGCTTGTCGGTGCTCACACGACGGGAGTGACCTCCAGTTAACCCCGTTCCAACAAAACCAGGCTAGTATCCTTCTAAATATTTTAAATTGAGATGTTACACAGTATAACTAACGAGTCTAGCGGTTGTTATTAGAACCAATTACCTGTGCATGCTGCCCCCTAACGGTATTGTAATTGCCTTGTAAATTCTTGACAAAATAATCTGATCAACAAGGAACAAATTAAATTTTCAACGGAATACGGAGGCTGTATTCTTGACAGTCTAGTCTCAGGAACTTTATGGGATTTACAAGAAGAGAACTTCTCAGCAGGGGTGTTTGTTCCCAGAAGTAGAGTCGATTACTACATCAACAGGGGGCGTTGGTAACAACTCATCTTGTTAAAATAATATGACGAACCATGGACGGCACCCTAGGTGTAAGTAAACATTGGTTTAAAAAAATCTTTAAAAAAAGGACCTCCTGCAAGATTTCTCCTTCTCCTTCGCCTTTATTGTATGAAGACAAATATGTTTGATGTCTGTAACGTAGCTTAGTCGCTATTGATACGACCTGTATCAATTTATGCGGGGATTCGGTGGCAAGTCTGAGGGTTTTGTGATGCTAAAAAATCAAATTCGATACCCGTGATGGACAGGGCGTAGACATTCCGTTATGTAGCTTTGTTCTTGACAATGTTAAAAAACAGAGCTGAAAATAGAGTTAAAAATAGGTAACTTAATGCCATTAAAATGATTATTTATTACTTAAAGATAAAGAAAGTCGTTATTTGAGAAATAATTCTCGTTTGAATAAATCGACATAAAATGCAGCAATTTATTTTATAAAAATCCCTTACTTGTGTTTGTTTGTTTTGAATTTCGCATAATGCTACTCGAGGGCTATCTTCGCTCCGTCCTTCATTTATTAGACAAAGACAAGAGGGAAAGCAGCTACTTACTACTGTTTACCGCAAAATCTTGGGCTGTTTTTGTACCAGCGAATAGTGGGATTGATCGTCTCATTATGACCTACCACAACGGCTGAAAGGGCGAATATATTTGGTGGGCTGGGGATTCGACGCCCTTACCCTCAGATAGCGAGTCGAGTGTCCTAACCATGAGTTTTTGGGGATTTTTTTTAAAAATATGACCTCCGTAAAAGTACACTAGGTATAGGAAAGAAAACACGTTGTAATGTGATTCTAGTATTCTTTTGAAGCAAATCTCTTATGTTCTAGACAAATATCTAGGTTAAAACGGTTTTTATGTTTAAATTTTACACAAAGATACACAAGGACTACCTGCGCTAATTGTCCCTAATTTAGCAGTGAAAGATTAGTTATCACCACCCATCGTCAACTCTTGGGCTACTATTTTACCAACGAATAGTGGGAACGACCGTCACATTATGAAACCCCTACGATTGAAATGGCGAGAAACTTTGGTATGACAGAGATTCGACCCCTTAACCCTCGGATTGCGAGTCGAAAGACTTAACCACTTGACTCTGCGAGACCACTTAAAACGTTACCCAGTTAATCGGAAGAATTTCTCATTGAATAATTAAACATTATAAATGTTATTGAGTTTTTACTGAAACTCTATCGTTAACATTAGCGTATAAAAAAGTATTACCGATGGGCGTGAATTAGGGTTAGTCAGTTCTTCTGCGTTTAGGAAAAAAAATCTGATTTTGAAAGACAAAAAAAAGTTCACAAATGGATTTAAAATTGCTCCAAACTGCACTTTTACCTACACTGATTGTATCGAATTGCCATTTTTTTAGTTTTTAGTTTTTCTCGGAGAATAAAGGTGAGGTGTGAAAAGCGATACTTGTCACCCTGTCCCTCTGTGGTTCCATCTTTTTTTTATATATATATACATAATTCCTGTTATTAATATAATGGATGAAATTTTTTTCCAAGAACAAAAATCCAGAACCAAGCAACAATTTTATTCGTCAAAACATTAGGTTCCGTTTGACCTATTTAAAACTGTGTATTGCAAGTCATATGGAACAATTTTTTTTGAGATTCGAATTATTCTTCTGTATGGTTTGTCACACTGTGATTTTTGAACAAATATTCAGAAGTTAAAGAAATATTTTTTGAAAATACTCGTTACATAGCTTGAAAAAAGGCGTGCTTTTTTTTTCTCTTATCCTTCCGAAGACCACGAATTGTCTTAAATATACACCTGTAAAGACAATTTAATAGTTTGTCTTTTTACTACCTTAATCGATTTACTGGTGGTTTCAACCCAGTTAGTCCCCTGCTGAAATCAGGGGTTCGATTTCCCTTGGTGAGCACAGCAGATAGCTTGATGTGGCTTTTCTATAGAAGAACACACACATTCCACACTAGTTGAAATTTTCTAACACAAAAAATCTTATGCACAAAATGGCTTCTTTTTTCATTTCTGAGACTTTTCCTCAGCTTTCAATATTGTATTTACTTTATTATAATTTAATGAATGACGAGTGTTAATAAAGAACAAATAAGTTGTAAGATTCACATCTTTTCCAGATAATAAAAACTTAGTGAGGTATTATTTTGCTAAAATTAAAGTTTCGATTCTCTGTGGCGTGGGCTCGTCATGGCTAGGTGGTTAAGGGACTCGATTTGTAATCTGTGGGTCGCAGGTTCGAATACCCGTCACACCAAACATCTTCGGCCTTTCAGCGGTGGGGGCGTTATAATGTGGCAGTCAGTCCCCATTATTCACTGATAAAAGAGTAGCTGAACGTGTTGGCGGTGGGGGTGGTGAAGACTAGCTGCCTTCCCTCCAGTCCTACACTGTTAAATTAGAAACAGCTAGCTCAGATATCCTCTGTGTAGCTTTGCGCAAAATTCAAAACAGACCAAACCAAAACAAAACTCTGTGACGTGTGCTATACATAGCGCTTGAACAAACAAAATATAATACGCAGTGAATGATATAAAAATTGTCTCTATAAATATATTATACACTTAAAGTTATAAGATGTAATCTAAATTAAACAAAAATGACCGCCTTATGCGTATCTTTAATTAATAAATTTTGATTATGTATATATATGTATGTTACTTTATATTTAACTCGTATGTTTGTTTTAGAGTCATGTTGCTCAGTGTGCTGCCCATTATGTGTTCTAATGGAGATAAAACCCCTTAGTTGTAGTATTATAAACTGTGAAAGTTACTACTGAGTCTTTGAGTGACACTTCTTTTGACATTTTATACATTTTGCTGTTTTGTATCATGTATTTCTTAGCAATGTTGTGAAAACATATTTTTATCATAGAAGCGACAAACGTTTCGCACCAAACGAGTCAGTCGTATCACCAAATTCTGGTTTAGAAGAAGTGTGATTTTGTTTGTTTGTTTGTTTTGGAATTTCGCACAAAGCAACTCGAGGGCTATCTGTGCTAGCCGTCCCTAATTTAGCAGTGTAAGACTAGAGGGAAAGTAGCTAGTCATCACCACCTACCGCCAACTCTTGGGCAACTCTTTTACCAACGAATAGTGGGATTGACCGTAACATTATACACCCCCACGGCTGGGAGGGCGAGCATGTTTAGCGCGACGCGGGCGCGAACCCGCGACCCTCGGATTACGAGTGCACGCCTTAACGCGCTCGGCCATGCCAGGCCAAACTGTGATTTAGAGTATATAGAGAACCCTACGGATTTGAGACATACTAATCCGGTGTGTGTGTATATATATGAAGTAAGGACTTAATTTGTTAAAAAGAATGTAATATGGAAAATCGAAATCAAAAGAAAACTTTATTTGTATTGATACAAAAAACCTAAAATATGAATAAAAAACCCACAATCATAACAGAGGTTAATAATCATAATAATTATTTATTGAAATATAATATTTTCAGTTTTGTCTAGTAATAGCTCTGCTATGCTTAGACACAGAAAACAATGAACTGAAAAGCATATTTCATTGCGTGAAGTTTCCATCTGAAAACTTCAAATATAAACACAGATATTACATAAAACAATTATCCCCGAAAGGTCACCTCGAGGGTTCACTTGTTTTTAACCACTATACAGTAAAGTGTTGTTTGTCAGTCAGTCCGTAGATACTAAAATGATGTAACATAACAGACACTTATAGTTGCAATTTGTATTATCGTGGCGTCAGTAAGACGTGCACATGCCATGAATCAAGACATGACTCTAGACGAAAACACAAAGGGTTATATGAGCTTGAATCAAGACAAAACTCTGGACTACAACACAAAGTGTTATATGAGCTTGAATCAAGACAAGACTCTGGACTACAACACAAAGTGTTATATGAGCTTGAATCAAGACAAGACTCTGAATTACAACACAAAGTGTTATATGAGCTTGAATCAAAACACGACTCTGGACTACAACACATAAGACGTGCACATGCCATGAATCAAGACAAGACTCTAGACAACAACACAAAGTGTAATATGAGCTTGAACAACACGTAAGAAAATTTCTTGTCACTCTTAATTTTTCCATTTACTTCAAAGATAAACACATTCGGGGTTCCTGCGGATATACGTTTATCATAGATCTTCTTACGTTTCAATGAGCACTGAAAGTCATGAACTAGAAATGCTTTGAAAAATTTATGTAACTACATTATATGGCATGCCAATCTCTATTAATTCTGCAACAACCTTCGTATCTACATTACATGACCTGCCCCTCTCTACTAATACTGTAACAATCTACGTATCTACATTATATGACCCAACTTCTCTACTAATGCTGTAACAACCTTTGTGTCTACATTACATGACCTGCCCCTTTCTACTAATACTGTAACAATCTACGTGTCTACATTATATGACCTGTCCTTTTCTACTGATAATGCAACAACCTTCGTGTCTACATTATATTGCCAGACCCTCTTCACTGATACTGTAACATTCTACGTGTTTACATTATATGATCTGCCCTTCTTTACTACTACTGTAACAATCTACGTGTCTACATTATATGGCCTGCTCCTCTCTACTAATACTGTAACAATCTACGTGTCTACATTATATGGCCTGCTCCTCTCTACTAATACTGTAACAATCTACGTGTCTACATTATATGGCCTGCTCCTCTCTACTAATACTGCAAATCACTTCAATGTTAATGACTAACCGACTGGAAAATAACAGTAACCAATAAATATTCATCAACTTTGTGAGACAGTTAAAAATAAAATGCGTCGGAAAGTTATACATAATTAATATTACTTACTAAACAACACAATCAATTATACTTAATCACTAATGTAACAATGAAGCGGTAATTTCTCTAACACGATTATTTGTTTATTTGTTACGTTTTCATTTTGTGTCTACAAGTTCGAGAAAATATTTAAAGCACAGATTGGCTTTATAGTAAGTTGGTACGAAGATATTAAAGACTGAGGACATATTTCCACAAGTCTAACAGTGCTCTCACACATACATCTATAAATAATACATTTATCGTTGTCATACGGTACATAAATATTTGACACGTTGTTCTGGTGATATTCATAAAAATATTTTTTTCTTGATAAGCACTGTTTTTTCAAGTAAAATTATACTTATTTATTACTATTATTTTGACGGCTTCGTAGAATTGTAAATCGCTTCTACAATTTGAACTTTACCCTGTACTTTTGCTAAACAATTTTGACAAGAAATCTTCGTATATGAATTATGCTGTTTTCTACGTTCAAAATAAAAACAATTATTGAACCGGTGTTATTCACTTTGCCCTTGACTTTTGACTCTGTGTTACAGATTAAAAGGCCCGTTATGGCCAAGCGTGTTAAGGCGTTCGACTCGTAATCCGAGGGTCGTGGGTTCGAACCCCGGGCGCGCCAAACATGCTCGCCCTTTTAGCCGTGGGGGCGTTAAAATGTGACGTTAAATCCCACTATTCGTTGGTAAGAGAGTAGCCCAAGAGTTGGCGGTGGGTGGTGATGACTAGCTGCCTTCCCTCTAGTCTTACACTGCTGAATTAGGGATGGCTAGCACAGATATCCCTCGTGTAGCTTTGTGCGAAATTCAAAACAAACAAATAGAGATTAAAGCTTAATTTCAATTACACTAACGTGCCTCTTATGTTACGACAACGAAACACGAGAGTATGTTTGAAAATTGCTCGCTTCTCTTCTTCGTATTAATTGCTATTGGTCGAGACACTTTAAAATGTTAACAGTTCCGAACAAGTAATGGTTTTTATTTAGTTATGTTAAACTACTCCATCTATAGTAATTATTTCTTAGTAAAAGAAAAAAAAATAATGCTAAAAAGCTAAATTGTTTTTTTATTATTAGAAGTATTTGATTTTAAATTCACCGAAACTTTTTTCTAATGTTCCAAACATAACACCAGCCAACTTACAGCCACAAAACTGGCTGGAGATGATTTTTCTCGACTACTACGAGCCAGTAGAGTGTTACTAAGTGAACAGCTCTTATAAGGTTGCTCGGGGCAACCAAGACAGACGAAACAGCATGATTGAAAAACAGCGCCACTAAAGCGGAAAATAAGAGACGGTGTGAATGTAACTGGAGGTAGTTAAACACCAGTCAGCTTAACTAAAAAGGAAGAAAGACGTAGCAGTTATCACTATTATAGTTTTTCATGCGTATCCAAGAACAGTAACAAAGAAACCATAGCAACAGCAACATGAATGTACGTTCATTGTGAGTCACAATACATTATGCAAAATAGACGAAGAGGAAATGCTTACTGTAATATCTTCTTAGGAGCGGGTCGAACATAAATGTCAGGTACTAAATTATTATGTAGAACCAGTGTCAGCTCAGCTCTGTATACTCTATTGCGTAAAAAATACTTAATTTTCCATTAACTTTCCTAGACAACTCGTCTTAGTTCTGTTTTAATTAGTACCTGAATAATACTAAACTATTCAAGATTATATCAGAAGAATAGTTAACTTTCCAAGACAACTCATCTTAGCTCTGTTTAAATTAATGCCTGAAAAACACTGAATTGTTCAAGACAATACCTGAAGAATAGTTAACTTTCCCAGACAACTCATTTTAGCTCTGTTTAAATTAATACCTGAAGAACACTGAATTGTTCGAGACAATACCTGAAGAATAGTTAACTTTCCAAGACAACTAATTTTAGCTCTGTTTAAATTAATACCTGAAGAACACTGAATTGTTCAAGACAATACTTGGAGAATAGTCAACTTTCCAAGACAACTCATTTTAGCTCTGTTTAAATTAATACCTGAAGAACACTGAATTGTTCAAGACAATACTTGGAGAATAGTCAACTTTCCCAGACAACTCATTTTAGCTCTGTTTAAATTAATACCTGAAGAACACTGAATTGTTCGAGACAATACCTGAAGAATAGTTAACTTTCCCAGACAACTCATTTTAGCTCTGTTTAAATTAATACCTGAAGAACACTGAATTGTTCGAGACAATACTTGAAGAATAGTTAACTTTCCAAGACAACTAATTTTAGCTCTGTTTAAATTAATACCTGAAGAACACTGAATTGTTCGAGACAATACTTGGAGAATAGTTAACTTTCCAAGACAACTCATTTTAGCTCTGTTTAAATTAATACCTGAAGAACACTGAATTGTTCGAGACAATACCGAAGAATAGTTAATTTTTCAATACTACTTGTCTTAGCTCTGTTTAAATTAATACCTAAAAAACACTAAAATAGCTAAGACAATACTTATATAATACTTAACTATTCAAAACAACTAACATTGGCTTTGTATAAATTATTGCATTCGCTCATCTATGCCAAGAACACCAGCAACTTGTAAGGATTAATAAACCAATTGGATAATTAACTGTCATAAACAGATTGTTTACCATTCAAAAGGAAAAAGTTTTTGCCGTTTGTGTCGATTATTAACCGAACAACACACGATAAGGTATAATTTATCCACTTTCTGAATAAACTGTTATCCAGTGAAAACAGAACAATACAATTTTATTGGAATTAGTTTGTTGTTTGGTGACTTTTTTTTGTATATTTTTCGTATCGTATATGATTTATAGTCTCCTGGATACTCACGTTACTTTCTTTTAGTTTGTTCAAATAAAATTTAAAAAAATATAATGAATTACAATGAATGATTTATTATTTGTTTATTGTGAATTTTGCACACAGTTACTCGAGGGCTATATGATTACGAGTCGCACGCCTTGAACCACTTGGCCATGCCGAGCATTTTCTATTTACTGCCCCCCACGGGTATCGAAACCCGGTTTTAAGCGTTGTAAGTCCGCAGATATACCGCTGAGCCACTGGGAGACTGTCATTGATTTAACCCTCCACTAATGACAATACAACTGTTTTGTAAAACATTTCATAAATCCTTGTTTCTTATCTGCAATTTTTTTATCGCAACTAATAAATAGACGTTCGAAATTCACTGATAACTCGAAGAGAGTGTAATTCATATTGGAGATAAAATCAAGTTTATTTATTTATTTTTGGTTTGTATCAGCATTTTCAAAATGAATGTTATTCGGTGTCACACGTGGGTCTGTAGGGTCATCTCTAATTTAAAGCTGCTGACCAGAGAAAGGAAAACTAATAAGTATGACCCGCCGCCCATGCAATAAATCTTCATCAAACAGTGGGATGATAACGTCTCGCCCCTTAGTGGCGCAGCGGTATGTCTGCGGACTTACAACGCTAAAAACCGGGTTTCGATACCCTTGATGGGTAGAGCACAGATAGCCTATTATGTAGCTTTGTGCTTAATTCAAAACAACAACATAACTTCTCTTTAGTAAAAGTGCGGAGCGCGTTCCGCTGTGTGTCGCGTCTCAAACCTTACATGACAACTTTGTAAAACTAGATTGTTTTGTTATCCGTTTTGTTTCTGAATGGCCAATTTTCTCCTACTGTTAAGATTATAGAATGCTTTATGTTTCCATGTTTTTTATGTCGTGCTAAATCTCAGAGAAAAGACGAAAAACAGACGTGTCAGAAGTGGTACTTAACTCATAACAACATGTATCTGAACATACATGTGGAAACAGCAGTGATACTAAAGTTAGAATAACATGTATTTGAACATATGAGTAGAAACAGCAGTGATACTAAAGTTAGAATAACATGTATCTGAACATAGGAGTAGAAACAGCAGTGATACTAAAGTTAGAATAACATGTATCTGAACATACATGTGGAAACAGCAGTGATACTAAAGTTAGAATAACATGTATCTGAACATAGGAGTGGAAACAGCAGTGATACTAAAGTTAGAATAACATGTATCTGAACATAGGAGTAGAAACAGTAGTGATACTAAAGTTAGAATAACATGTATCTGAACATACAAGTAGAAACAGCAGTGGTACTAAAGTTAGAATAACACGTATCTGAACATAGAAGTAGAAACAGCAGTGATACTAAAGTTAGAATAACATGTATCTGAACATAGGAGTAGAAACAGCAGTGATACTAAAGTTAGAATAACATGTATCTGAACATAGGAGTAGAAACAGCAGTGATACTAAAGTTAGAATAACATGTATCTGAACATAGGAGTAGAAACAGCAGTGATACTAAAGTTAGAATAACATGTATCTGAACATAGGAGTAGAAACAGCAGTGATACTAAAGTTAGAATAACATGTATCTGAACATAGGAGTAGAAACACCAGTGATACTAAAGTTAGAATAACACGTATCTGAACATAGAAGTAGGAACAGGATATTTCATCTCCCAGACAGTAGTGAAACGTGTGAAATGAGGCTTATAAAAGTGTTGTGAAATGTGGAAAAAGCTCACATAATGACATATTTTTAATGATTACGTTTGATATATGAATATCATTCAAGACTCATCAAAACAAATTCGAACTACTGAAGAGCAGAGTTTAATAAAATATACATTTTGAAGAAAAAAAGAATGAAAATAATTCATATTTATTTAATCAGAAACCGCAAAAAACATAGATATAGCAAGACATGTGTACAAAAATAAAACGATCATAGATTTGACTTTGAAAAAACCCAAACAAACTCAAGCCAATTTTAACGACCGAGAAGTTAATCGTATTTTAACTATAATCAGTATGTGTGTATATGTTTACAATATTATTTATATTAGTAACATGCATACATACAAGTGTAAAAAAATAAAAACGTATAAGACTCAGCTGCAAGTTAACAGAATATCAGCACCACCATTGTAAAACTAATATTTAGTTCTAAATCTTAAATAATGTACAGTTCTAATATATTATTCCAGTGCTTCATTTATATTCTGTCGGTGGGTGGTAGTTGAATATATATTCATGTTTAGATTATAACTGTGAATAATTCAACGGATTTTTTTTATATTATTCGATTTTACTATTGGTCTACGGGGAGGGTATTACCATGCTAAAATCAGCCGCAGATGTTAAAGTTAAAACCAAGGCCTTACTTTCTTTTATTATTATTAGTATTCAGTTGCTTGTCTAGCACGATTTCACCTACAATTTGGAAGGTAACTAAAAAAAAATTTCGATGTAACCTTTTGGGTGTTACTTCCGGCTTTGTCTTTCTTCAACCTTATATTTGTTGTTTTTGGCACTGTTTTGTTGTTGTTGTTTGTTGTTTTGAATTAAGGACAAAGCTACACAATGGGCTATTTCTACTCTGCCCATCACGGGTATCGAAACCCGGATTTTAGCGTTGTAAGTCTGCAGACATACCGCTGAGCCACTGGGGGCAGCACTGTTTTAAAACTGATATGTTTCTCTTAAGTTTTTCTTTCGTGTCAATTGTGTATGAATGCGACTAATAATTTTCGATTTTTTTATTACGTATACATATATATATATATATATATTTATATATACATACACACACGTGTTCAAAATCAAAATTATATTCCACATTTTAATATTAGATAAGTTTTTCATTTTTCATTTTACATCATTTAAACAAGAATTTGGCCTGGCATGGTCAAATGTGTTAAGGCGTTCAACTCGTAATCTGAGGGTCGCGGGTTCGAATCCCGGTCGCACAAAACATGCTCGCCCTTTCAGCCGTGGGGACGTTATAATGTTACGGTCAATTCCACTATTCGTTGGTAAAGAGTAGTCCAAGAGTTGGCGGTGGGTGGTGATGACTAGCTGTCTTCCCTCTAGTCTTACACTGCTAAATGAGGGACTGCTAGCGCAGATAGCCCTCGAGAAGTTTTGCGCGAAATTCAAAAACAAAACAACTTAAACAATAATTTATAAAACTGTCCCAAATAAAATCAGTTTAATCCGTTTTCATGTTTCAAACATACACATTAAAATGTTGTACTGAAATTTGTTTCCCTGGTCTTCAATAACAAAACAAATACCCAAAGAGTATTTTTTTTTTGGTCTCAAGGTTACAAAGATAATGACGAGTCATTTTTAGGTGTGTCCAATTTTCCATAACTCACGAGTCACCAACAGCGGAATGTCTCTTTAACCTTGCTGGCAATTCATCACTTTTTGCATCTGTTTTTTCTATTAGAATTGTTTTGTTTTTGTCAATGAAGAACACACAGGATTTTTAGTGGATTTTTAAGACATTATTTCAGCCTAAACAAGAAACGTCTTTTGAATACAGGAGCACAACGAGGGGTTCAAACACAATGAAGTGGTCCTGGTTCTATACATTATATCTTAACACTGTCCCTTTTTTTAATGAAAACTATTGCAAATTTATCCTGCAACCTAAGTTAGTGATTTCATTTCACGTGTAACAGCTGTTACAAGGGCATCTAAAAAGTGACCGCAATGGAAAGCAAATTATGTCTATATTGTAACCCTGATGTCACGTATATTATCGAACTAAACGAGGCTCTTGGCGCTTGGAATTTATTTTTAAGAGAACATTCCAGATAGAAAACAACAGTCTCATTGAGAATCTTGATGCGATAGGGTTGTTCCCGGTGGAATCGTATACCATTCATGAAACTTTTATTTTATTCTTATGGCGAAATTTATTCTGCATACAGAATTAATTCTTTTTATTTTTATTTTCAGCGATATGTTTTATATCAAACTAATTCTCTTTTGTCTGGGCTTTCTTTGCTCTTCCCACAACGAGTATCGAAAACTGTTATTAGCATTGTAGTTTGGTGTACAAAGCGATTTGGTTTGGTTTCTTTTGAATTTTGCTCACAGCTACACAGGAGCTATCTGCGCTAACTGTCCCCAATTTAACAGTGTAAAACTAGAGAGAAGGCAGATAGTCATCACCAGCAATCACTAGCTCTTGGGCTATTCTTTTACCAACGAAGTGGGATTGATGTCACATTATAATGTCCCCACGACTGGGAGGGCGAGAATGTTTGGTGTGACCGGGATTCGAACCCGCGACACTCGGATTACGAGTCAAACGCCTTAATACGCTTGGCCATGCTGTAAATTTACGGGATTGACAACGCTAAAATCTGAGGTTCGATTTCACGCGGAGGATAGAGTGAAGATAGCCCGTTAGGTAACTTTAATGTAATAAAATTTAGAACAATCGGAAAAATATACAATCCCTCGGCATGGCCAGGTGGGTTAAGGAGTTCGACTCGTAATCTAAGAGTCGTGGGTTCGAATCCCCGTCGCACCAAATATGCTCGCCCTTTCAGCCGTGGAAGCGTTATAATGTAACTGTCAATTCCACTATTCGTTGGTAAAAGAATAGTCCAAGAGTTGGCGGTGGGTGGTGATAACTAGCTGCCTTCCCTCTAGTCTTACACTCTTAAATTAGGGACAGCTAGCGCAGATAACCCTCATGTAGCTTTGCGCGAAATTTAAAACAAACCAAAACAAACGTTTTTATATACAAATAAAATATAAACAGCACTTTAATTATTGTTCCTTGAAATGGTTGTTTATGCCTGTATCAACAGCAGTTGTTTCCTATGTACAGAATGATTTATCAGCGTGTTATTCCTATGTTCAGAATGGCTTAACAGCGGGTGTTTCCTGTGTACAATATGGTTTATCAGAGTCCGTCCGAATTTTACTTCCGGGCAGAATTTTGGTTTTGTAAAGATCTTATAGCAGTATCTAATCAGGTCTGTGAGAAAGATTTGTGAAGAATGTTTTAATCGATTCGTGTATTGAATACAGAAGAAAAAGAAGTTGCCAATAGCCAACAAAAGTAATACAGTAATTAAAGAAAAACAAAGTGAGATGGCCACAGATACGTTCCCGTAGACTTCACAGATCTTTTATGGGCGACTGATGTGCAGAATAGATATTTGAAGAGATTCTAACAGAAGAGGGAATCTGGAGAGAATGTTGGGTGCTTATCAATAATATTATCGTAAAAACACAACTTGCTTCGAGTAGCTCAACATTAAAGACTTTTTTTTTTAAATTTCGCACAAAGCTACCCGGATGCTATCTGCATTAGCTGTCTCTAATTTAGCAGTATAAGACTACAGGTAAGACAGCTAGTCATCGCCACCCACCGCCAACTCTTTTATCACCGAATTGACCGTCACATTGTAACGCTCCCACTGCTGAAAGGGCGAGCATCTTTGGTGCGACGGAGATTCGAACCCGCTCCCCTCAGATTACAAGTCGAACGCCTTAACCCTTCTGGCCGTGCTGGGCCAACGTTAAAGAAGTGAAGGGTTTTAATGGTAAAATAAAATCTGGTTCTGATAGGAGGTTCAGCACTGACATTCCATTGTATAAATCTGGTTTTGATACTGGTAGAAGGTTCAGCACTAACATCCCATTGCATAAATCTGGTTCTGATACTGGTAGGAGGTTCAGCACAAACATCCCATTGTATAAGTTTGGTTTTGATACTGGTAGGAGGTTCAGCACTAAAATCCCATTGCATAAATCTGGTTCTGATACTGGTAGGAGGTTCAGCACTAACATCCCATTGTATAAATCTGGTTTTGATACTGGTAGGAGGTTCAGCACTAAAATCCCATTGTATAAATCTGGTTTTGATACTGGTAGGAGGTTAAGCACTAACATCCCATTGTATAAATCTGGTTTTGATACTGGTAGGAGGTTAAGCACTAACATCCCATTGTATAAATCTGGTTTTGATACTGGTAGGAGGTTCAGCACTAATATCCCATTGTATAAATCTGGTTTTGATACTGGTAGGAGGTTAAGCACTAACATCCCATTGTATAAATCTGGTTTTGATACTGGTAGGAGGTTCAGCACTAACATCCCATTGTATAAATCTGGTTTTGATACTGGTAGGAGGTTAAGCACTAACATCCCATTGTATAAATCTGGTTTTGATACTGGTAGGAGGTTAAGCACTAACATCCCGTTGTATAAATCTGGTTTTGATACTGGTAGGAGGTTCAGCACTAATATCCCATTGTATAAATCTGGTTTTGATACTGGTAGGAGGTTCAGCACTAAAATCCCATTGCATAAATCTGGTTCTGATACTGGTAGGAGGTTCAGCACTAACATCCCATTGTATAAATCTGGTTCTGATACTGGTAGGAGGTTCAGCACTAACATCCCATTGTATAAATCTGGTTCTGATACTGGTAGGAGGTTCAGCACCAATATCTCATTGTATAAATCTGGTTCTGATACTGGTAGGAGGTTCAGCACTGACAACCCATTGCATAGCTTTGTACTTGTAACCAAAGTCACAACGCCAATACAAACATGAAATATTCCTTTATTAATGACTGCCTATTATTAAGAACTTACTTATATCTCCTCTCACTTTACCAACGTGCTCTTAGTGCCTATTAATATCAGTCGTTTTATTCTCTCTTGTTAACGTTTTCATTGGAAGGTTTCTGTGTCTGTAACCAAGACAACAGTAGCTGGTATGACGATTAATGTGACGTGTTTTAATTCTGAGTTGATGAATTAAAGGCGAAAGAGAGAAAACAAGCGCATAAAATGCTGTTTGTTTTTCAATTGGAAATTTCCTTTTCAGGACTTTCTACTAGTTTCCCTTACGTAAATGGCAAGAAATGTCTTGGCAGCCAAGGCGTTGGACTCGTAAAATGAGGGTCGCGAGTTCGAATCGTCTTCATCGAACATACTCGTCCTTTCATCAATTATAATGTTTTGGTCGATCCCACTATCATTTGGTAAAAGATAAATCTAAGAGTTGGTAGTGAGTGATGTTGATTAGCTACGTTATTTTTAACATATTCCGACTAAATTACAGATGGCTAGGAAAGATAGCTATGGCGCAGATTTTCGCAAAATTTAAAACATATTTTACGTGAATCATTTAGTTTTTTTTATTAAATGACTAGTGCAGATTAATTTACGTCAATTCTTCTGCAAGGATTAGCTGTTAAATACCCTCAGGCGAGAAAAATAATACCAAGCATTTATATTTTAGAAATCTATAATAACAGTTCTATGCAAGCACATTTCTATACGTTTTTCCTTAACGTTTTATTTACTCACGTTAAGTAATGAAGGACGGTTTCAGGAAATACAAAAAAAAGAAAATTCGTTGGCTCTTAGATAGATAGAAAGCGTACATATATAAACGTATTAACGTTTTGTATCAAGCAGGTGAAGAGAACGGTTACTATGGTGTAACCAATAGTATTTAAATAAGATTTAATAGGTCATGGCCACAAGAAAAAAAATTTAAGAAGTATATGACTTTTTATTGGAGTAGAATATTGTGCAAGATACATTATAATTTTGAAGTGCGAATGTTTTTTTCTTTTCTAAAGAAGTTAATTGAAACAAAACTATCAGATAAAAGAATTCGGATACATTATACACAAAAGGTTTGTTTTTGAATTTCGCTCAAAGCTATACGAGAGCTATTTGCGCTGGCCGTCCCTAATTTAGTAGTGAAAAATATAGGATAGTCAACTAATCATTACCACCCACTGCCAACTCGTGGGTTACTCTTCACCACCCACTGCCAGCTCGTGGGTTACTCTTCACCACCCACTGCCAACTCGTGGGTTACTCTTTTACCAACAAATAGTGGGATTGACCGTAACACATAAGGCTTCCACGGCTGGAAGTACAATCATGTGTTGGTGTGACGGGGATTCGAATCATCAACTCTCAAATCACCAGTCGAGCGCCTTAACCACCTGGCTATGTCTGTCAATACAAAATGAGATATCGTTATTGTAATACAATACAGTAAATACCAACAACTGTTTATAAGTATTCTGCTGGCCAGTTTACTTATATATTAAAACATATCAAATTCTGTTGTTGCTATTTTCTTACCTATTTGGGGAAGCGATACGGATGAAATGTGGAGTAAAACATATTAACATGATATGTAGATCACATGTAATCTAGCTGCTTTTGGAGTTCATTCAAAAAATATGGCGCAATACGAGCAAATAAATAGCTCTGTATTTATTTGTGGTTATACAGGTAGTCACTAGAGAGTTGGGTTTGAAATAATAGCCACAAAAAATAACAATAATCGAATTTAATAGGCCTAACCACAAAGAAAATGGTAAGCTAATGAACGAAGTATTTTTTTACAGTGAGAAGTAAGGGCAAACTGATTTTTTTAGAGATACAATTAATAGCGAAATAGGAATTATTAAAGACGCTTAGGCTTACGAGATACAATAACTAGTGATGAATCATACAGTTTACTTGTGCAATGAACTGTTTTGAAAACCATAATTATTGAAAAAATTACTTTCCGTTTTTTCAAAGAAAAACACATTTACTTCACTTATTTTAGCTCCATATTTCTAGAATTTTATTAGTAACTTCACTAGTTAAAATGGCCGCCTTTCATTTAGTTCTTTTCTGCAGTCACAAAAAAATCGTGAACATCTTATGTTAGGACCAATCTAACGCTTCGCTTGATAGAACTCGAGAGCACGTGCTGGGCCCGTGCCAAGCATCATGCCCAGACAGTGGCATGTTTACAGCATAGGAAGCCAGGTGCTAGGTGAAATAATAAATAATATTCCATTCCATACGATTTAAGTATTGAGTAATTCGTTAGGTCTAGTCATTACTGCACTGCAAGTTTGTTTCATATGCCAGTAAATTGCGGTAAAATTATATTTACAGAGAATCTAACTAGCAGGAATATTATAGCTTCTATAGAAACACTCGTAATAACTTTTGGAATTATTTTTTGCATAATTACAGACGTGAATAAATCAACTAAAGATAAGAAGTACATAAAATGTATTATTAGCGAATACTGAATGATTTTAATATAAAATAAAGCTTATACTAAGATTTTTTCTTAAATTTCAAGGGCGATCTGTGCTAGCCGTCCCTAATTTAGCAGTGTAAGACTAGAGAGAAGGCAGCTAGTCATCACCACCCATCGCCAACCCTTGGGCTACTCTTTTACCAACAAAAAGTGGGATTGACCTAACATAATAACGTCCCCACGGCTGAAAGGGCGAGCATGTTTGGCACGACGGGAATGCGAACCCGTGACCGTCAGATGAAGACTCGCACGTCTTAACACGCTAAGCCACGCCGGGCCACTTATACTAAGAACACATGCAATTTGATTTGAACACCATTGAATATTAAGCCTTACATATTCTTTATAAAACCACACAACTACCAAATGTAATGTTTCTAACTATAATTCACTTTTCTTTTTATCTCTAAAAGTATGCAAGCAAGAATCAACCAAAGGTCAGGTCACGCATAACCTACATAACGGAATTTCATTTTTTTGTACAAAGTTTTAGTAGGTCAGACTCTCATATATGAAGCTTTATTCTGTTACTTCAGTGGATTTAATGAAATTTGGTTGTATTTTTCCATAAAACGTAATAATGAATATAGGTTTCTAAATCTTGCTTTCTTCAAAAAATTAGAAGAGAAAGTGATTGTAAGTTTTGCTTGTTTACTTTTTGAAACTTCAAAAGAGTTATTATTGCCTGAGAAATCTCTCTGTTAGAGTTCTGTAAAACATGTTATCTCTCTCATGCTGTTTATACAGATTTCTTTTCCCCAGGTCTGCAGATGGTATAACATTTTTAAACTTTACGAAACTTAACACCTCAAGAGAATAAGTAACTTTTGAGATTTTTAAGATACAATTGCTCGGTATGGCCAGGTGGTTTGAGCGTTCGACTCACAATCTGAGGGTTGCGGGACCGAATCACTGTCACAGCAAACATCCTCAACCGTGGGGACTTTATAAAGTGACGGTCGATCCCACTATTAATTGGTAAAAGAGTGGTCCAAGAGTTGACAGTGGGTGGTGATGACTACCTCTCTTCCCTCTGGCCCAGGCATGGCCAAGTGTGTTCAGGCGTTCGCCTCGTAGTCCGAGGGTCGCGGGTTCGAATAAAAGTCGCACCAAACATGCTCGCCCTTTCAGCCGTGGGAGCGTTATAATGTTAGGTCAATCCTACTTTTCGTTGGTAAAAGAGTAGCCCAAGAGTAGGTGGTAGGTGGTGATGACTAGCTGTTTTCCCTCTAGTCTTACACTACAAATTAGGGACGCCAAGCACAGATAGCTATCGAGTGCCTTTGTGCGAAATTCAAAAACAAAGTATAAAATGTTTTTTAAAAGTCATATGATACACTATATGAACATATATTTTCAAGAACATTTGATGTCTGGAACTTGGCATATTCGACTTCTGTCTCATTTTCGGCCCTAATTCTCCTCTGCGCTTTCATTAACCGTTAAAACGAAATACCTAATAAATGTTCGTTAGAGTCTTATTAAATGAAAATGTCCCTGTCATATCAAGTAAAACTTTTGTTATCTGAAGAAAGCATTAGTTCTTGTTTGTTCCCCCAGGTGGGTCGTGGGTCAGCGGTAAGTTTCGGGACATACAAAGGAAAAAACTCAACATTAAATCACCTTAGGGCTGAAGTCCCGAGGTGGCTCAGCGGCAAGTCTTAGGGCTTATTACGCTAAAAATCATGTTGAGGCACTCATGGTGGACATAGCATAGGCAGCTCGCTGTTATGGCTTAATAACAAGCAAACAAACAAACCCACCATGGCCAGAGAGCAGGAAACATACAACATTGTGCTGAAAAACAAATAACCTTTTCTCTCTCTCTCTTTATTTCCATTATATAATTATTTACTTTTTTTTTACAATGTGTGTGGGTTTTCTCACAGCAAAGCCACATCGGGCTAACTACTGACCCCACTGAGGGTAATCGAGCCCCTGATTTTAGCGTTGTAAATCCGGAGACATACCGCTGAACTAGCGGGGGTCCCACACAACACAATTAGGTATCTTATCCTAGGCAATGGAATTTAGATATTTGTTTACGAAAATATTACGTGCTTTTAGAATGTTCATACAGTCCACTTCGTTATTGATACAAATGTATCCTTAAACTTCTGTTAAACTATATGACGACAAACCTACTAGCGGACATTACAAGAGTGAAAACAAAGCTCAAAACTTTGATATGTGCATATCTTATTAGGCTTAGCGACAGCAAGACGGTATCGAGTAAAATCAAATCACAAAGTGAACATTTGAAATACAGATCATTTATATATTACGTTTCAATTACAGCGTTATGCAACGTAAGTAAAATAGCTGATAGTTATGAGGACCCCTCACTTTACAAGAACAAATACGCTTAGAAAAAGAGTGGATTATTCAACCTGTAATTTACTTAGATGTTTCAATTAAACCTAACAGAGGCAACGCAGTAGTTTAACACATTTATTTATTTTATAATCTAAGGGGATGTATTTCAGATAGATCACACAGTGCCCACTCTACACACACATTGAATACGCCCAGTAAATCACGGCGTTACCTGATACATGATCCAATAAGTAAAGTTAAATTCATGTGTTATCTTTTACGTTCTTTTGGTGAGCGACATATGAGTGTCTTATCTCACATCAATCTCTTTCAACACAAAGGAGGTGACGCGAAACGGATTCGTATATTTAAATCGAACAAATCCTGCACGCGACAATTTGCATACCTTGTTCACGCCACCTGCTGGTCAGGTGTCTTAAAAAAAACACAGAATTATATTTCTTGTAGCTGTTACAAGCATAAACATGAAAAAAGGATAAATAATATAAATGAAATAAGACATTAAAAAGAAAACGTTGCAGAAAACGTAGTTAACTTTTTTTTATTGATTGCCATTTCTGTTGTGACGTAGAGGGCGTTCTTAACAAAAAAAGTTTTGAATGTTTGTACCACAAAGTTAAAATACAACAAACATTAGGGATACATGTTCTTATCAAGAAGTAAAAGCTCAAAAAAGCACGAGAGTTAAACGTTTATATAAAAAAATAAATATAAATTCTAGAAGAAGAGTTTTTAAGCAGTCATGCAAAGCTACATGTATTTTAATTGAACAAAAAATATTATATTTTACCAGGAATAAGTGTTTTTTCTTTATAAAACAATTATGTGTTCTGTCCAGAAAAAGGTGCTGTGAAAACAATAAAGTTCTTCATGCTATAATATGGCATATATATTTCATATGCTAACTGTAAATGAAATAAAATTCGAAGAAACCTACCAGATGCTCTTTTGAATTGTTCGCAGATGAAATTTTAAAGTGTAAATTAAAAGTTCAAAAGTGAAACTACTCAGATAAACAACAAAAGCAAATTTTTGATAGGAGCTGCAGTTACACATCCTATTAAATACGACCCTGTGTTTGTTTTTTAATTTCGCGTAAAGTTACACGAGAATTATTTGCGTCAGCCATCCCTAATTTAAATAGTTTAGAATACAGGAAAGTCGGCTAGTCATCACCCACTATTGCCAACTGTTGGGCTACTCTTTTACCAATGAATAGTGGGATTAACAATCACATTACAACGCCCCATGACTAAAAGGGAGAGGAAGGTTGGTGTGACGAGGATTCGAACCCGCAACCCTCAGATTGCGCTTCGAGCGCCTTAAGTGCCTGATCATGTCGAGCCACGGCGTTGTGAGAATATTGGAGGATACACTGTGAGAATAGTTATAGAAATATGTTTTATTATTGACTTTAAAACATTATAATGTAAATATAGGCCCTTTTATTCGAAAATGGTATAAAATCTACAATATCATGTGAGCGTTTTGTTACTGTTGGACACTATTAAAATACCTAATAAATAAATAAAAAGTTCACAATGGAAGTTACTTTAGCAATAATTGCTATGGGGTAATCGCTTTTTACTGTGTGAGTTTGGTTGCTATTGGACACGAATAATATACAGAATAGATAAATAAGGTTTACAATGAAGTTATTTTATCAATAATTGCCCTAGCGTAAACGTTTTTTTTAAAACTAGCGAAGTTAGCGAGGCAGACATGTCACGCAATGAAAATTGTTGTAAAAAATGCTTTATATGAATAATTTCCTCACGACGTGCTTGGAACACTGTTATATCTCGATTACAACTAATAGATAAAAGATGTCAGGTGACAACTAAAATGAAAACACAATATTTTTATACACTGGTCTTACATTTCTTTTAATTAAAAAGAACAGATAAAATACTTTTTTTTTGTCATGCAAAATAATTTAGTTTGCTCTAGAACTGATAGACCCAGTAAGAGACCAATATGTATAAATACTTACTATGCTATTTTTTTTGTTCAATCGCTTACTTGTGTTAGCGATGAATTGTGATTTTGTTCCGGCAAAAACCCGCTTACTTGTGTTAGCGATGAATTGTGATTTTGTTCTGGCAAAACCGTTTTGTTTAATCTATTAAAGACCCGGCATGGCCAGGTGGTTAAGGCACTCGACTTGTAATCCTCGGGTTCTAACAATCGTCGTACCAAACACACTCGTCCTTTCAGTCGTGGAAGCGTTATAATGTTCGGTCAATCCCACTATTCGCTGATAAAAGAGCAGTGGGTTGTGATGACCAGCTGCCTTCTCTCTAGTCTCACACTGCTAAATTAGGGACGGCTAGCGCAGATAGCCCTCGTGTAACTTTGCGCAAAATTTAAAACAATAAAAAAAAACAATTGTAAATAAATCTAACACCTTTGAGTAAACGCATAAGGAATTTATAAAAGCATCCTAGATTCGCCTTTTGTAATTTTTGTGTTAACATTAACGTAAAGTATAATATGTTATGCATTATGCTGCTTGATATTTTTTTTCTGTAGCTGTTCTTTTCTTCTTTAATATGTGTATTTACTTCAGGTTGTAGGTTGCCTTCTAAAGAACCCATTTTACTATTACTAGTAGCGTCTCGTTCTTATAACAAATTGAACAACGTTTATGATTCGCTTACCAGTGCTGGAAAATGTCGCCCTTTATGGTCGTTACGCGAATAATGGGGACATCCTATTGGTTGATCGAAAACAAAGATAGTCTAAGATTTGGAATTGAGCCCTGTTGAGCAATGACTTCCATTATAGTGTGTTACTCAGGGCCTGGCATGGCCGAGCGCGTAAGGCGTGTGACTCGTAATCCGAGGGTCGCGCGTTCGCGCTAAACATGCTCGCCCTCCCAGCCGTGGGGGTGTATAATGTGACGGTCAATCTCGCTATTCGTTGGTAAAAGAGTAGCCCAAGAGTTGGCGGTTGGTGGTGATGACTAGCTACCTTCCCTCTAGTCTTACACTGCTAAATTAGGGACGGCTAGCACAGATAGCTCTCGAGTAGCTTTGTGCGAAATTCCAAAACAAAAAGAAAATACTCAGTAGCTCAGAAATAAGTCTGCAGGCTTATGAGGCTAAACAATCGAGGGTAGATATCTGTGGTGGATAAAGCACAGATAAGATTGGATAAAATACCTTTAAGTTATAACAAATACAATTTAGAGACTGTGTTTAAATCTTTCAGATTGACATTAAATGCTCCCAACATGGATCAAGAAGTCTGAACGCAGTGCATATAATTTATGCTTTAAACATGAATTACAAAAATTATAACATGAGTATTAATGTTGAATGAGGTAGATGTCGCTGTAAGAACACAACTCCCTCACTGTAGGACAGCCGCACTCTAAATCACTCATTTAAAAGTAATTAAACAATATAATAAAACCAATGAACTTGAAGATTGTTCCTTTCACAACATATTTGGTTGTTCATAGTTCTTTATTGTTAGACATTGACAAAGTGAAGTTCCTTGAGATATCCACTTTGTAAACAGGAAAAAAAAGCTTTTGATCACAAATGATGAGAAATTTGTTGCAGTGTCTAAGTTACTCATATTTCGGCCAGTCCACCAGATTGTCACGGGGTCAAGTAAAAAAATAGTTACTAGTATGGCAGCACGTCATAAAAGATGATGTATGACTGCGGCCATTTTACCAAAAAAAGACCATCCAACCTCAGTTTTACAATTAACGTGTTTCCAATACTTACATTCTCCACGCATGTTATTTGTATGTTAGTTGTACATCTCAAACAGAAAATAAGTTACTCAACGTACTCGTGTATAAATTACAAAAGACACTTTCGCTCGTCGAACAAACAGAATCCATCTAACCAAACGTTAGTAACAGCAGAAGACTTCTTTTGTGAAAGGCCTGGCATGGCCACGTGGTGTAGACATTCGATTCGTAATCTGAGGGTCAAGGATTCGAATTCTTCTCACGCAAAGCATGCTCAGCTTTTCAGCCGCGAGAGCGTTATAATGTTACGGTCAATCCCACTATTTGTTGGTAAAAGAGTAGCCCAAGAGTTGGCGGTGGGTGGTGATGACTAGCTGCCTTTTCTCTAGTCTTATACTACTAAATTAGGGACGGCTAGCGCAGATAGCCCTCGAGTAGCTTTGCGCGAAATTCAAAACACAAACGAACATAACTTTGAATTTATTTTATTTTAAAGAAAATTCTTGGCGTGTTCAGTTTACCTTGGAAAGTGTCCGTTTTATTATTCAGTTAAGGTCAAACTTAACTCCATATAACTCGTTTGAACGTTTGTTAACCCTGCACCCATGTCGTAAAAAAGAAGTTATTCAAGTTAAGCACATGTGAGTCTGAAAAAAATTAAGAAAACGTTTCATTAGGAATTCCTCATCTTTTGAAGACAAACAAACGTGAACGAACTGTTTTGGTTCTATATTACCACTTGTTCCTGGATCGTCAAAAAGGACACTTATTACAAGCGTGACAGGGCAGTGACACCTTGTAGCAGGGTGATCTGTTTCATCCATCAGACCTAGGCAGGCTCGCAAACAAGACGTCAATTGCTTACTTTCGTTTCAAACACCTGCTTCTTTTAGATTCGGTAAAAAAACAAACAAAACCGCCTTAATACTACATTCATTATAAAACTCGTGTTGTATTTATGACATTGAACCTGCCCCTGGTGTAGAATGATACAATAATTATAGAGATAAGCAACATTTAGATTTTTTTTTTTTAAATTGAAAATGTATTCAACATAGTCTTCCATATCACATTATAACGCCCTCTCGGATGAAAGGGCGAGCATGTTTAGGGCGACAGGGGATTCGAACTCGCGACCCTCGGATTACGAGTCGAGTGCCTGAACCTACTGGTTATGCCGGGTCTGTTAATAATGAAAACGAAACGATAAAACGAAACTAGCTTACTATTAGTTTGTTTACTTCTAGTTGAATAAAATATTGCTTAATGATATAAATACAATTATTATTATTTCGTTAACAAATAAACGTTCTTCGCGTATTTAGTTGTTGAAATAAATTTTGCTGTCAGGTAACTTCTATTAAGCTGTTTCTGAGATCAGTGGTACTTTTAATAAACTCATAACTTAACTATTACAATAGCTGAATATCTGTTCCTATATCACAGTTTATTTATAAATGTAATGTCTGTTTGTTTGTTTTTGTTTTTTGTATTTCGCGCATAGCTACACGGTGGCTATCTCCACTAACCGTCCCTAATTTAGCAGTGTAAGACTAGAAGGAAGACAGCTATTCATCACCACCCACCGCCAACTCTTGGGCTACTGTTTTACCAACGAATAGTGGGGTTGACCGTCACATTATAACGCCTCCACGGTTGAAAGGGCGAGCAAGTTTTGTGCGACGGAGATTCGAACCCGCGACTCTCAGATTACGAGTCGAACGCCTTAACTCACCTGGCCATGTCGGACCAACTATAATGTCATTTCAAGTGAAATATAATTATAGGCGTACAACGTCAAACATGCAAGGCGAAGGTCAGAATAACGAATTAAAATATCAGTATAAAATCTTTGTTTTATATCTGTAACTAACTCCGTATTAGTTCCGTTAAGATAAACACACCTCTTGCATTTTGACACAATCCTGATGACGAGAAACTCACTTGAAATAAAAATGTAGCTCAGGACGGCTGGTATGGGTATTAACACTTTTATTCATAAGCAGAGAACAAACGTTTCTACCTTACTAGGTCATCTTCAAGTTAAGAAAGCGAGAGTGTTTGAATAAGACCATTGAGGGACACGTGTCTTAGGGACGAGAGTATAAACGGGTCGGGTACCGGATTGTAGGGGGCGTTGCTTATCAATAAAAGTGTTAATACCTACACTAGTCGTTCTGAGATACATTTTGATATACTTATCAAAAAGAGAAATTTCGTTCACCCATCAATACTTTATCCTTTTGTCTGTGTACGTGAGAAATCTTACTACGACGAACAACGAAGTGCTTACACAAAATTGGATAGTTTCCAGTATTGCTAATGAAAGCGTAAAGAGGAAGACATTTGTTTCTTCAAGGTATTTGATTTTCACAAATGATTAAGACGCATTTCTACCCCGGTAATCTCTCCTTGGCAAAACTTTGAAGAATATTAGACAATGACACTTAAATTGACAAAAGTTATGACAATCCTTATAGTGTGAAGCTTGGCTAATCCTTGAAGAATTCCTAAAAAATGAAACCCCCAAAACGACGGGAAAAAGGCAACTGACAATGTTGTTGTTGGTTTGAATTAAGCACAAAGCTACACAATGGGCTATCTGTGCTCTGCCCATCACGATTATCGAAACCCGGATTTTAGCGTGTAAGTCCGCAGACATACCGCTGAGCCACTGGGGGGCACTGACAATGTTTCAACATTGCTTTTCAATACAGAATCACGTGCTGTATCATGAATTGAATTACTTTAAAACACAGTTTTAGGAACTGAAAAAAACCATCACCAACAACACAATGTTTTATTATAGTTTGTGACAGTTTTCTTAAGTGCACTATTCTAGAGCATATTAAAGCGAAAATTTGTGTAGTAAATGTAATTTTGTTGTACACGTTACTACAAAAGATTTCCACTGTGGTTCGGAGTCAAGTCTGAAGTCTAACAAAGGAAAAAGTCGAGTTTTAATTGACCTTTACATTATAACGCCCCCCACGGCAGAAAGGGCGAGTATGTTTGGTGCGACGGGGATTCGAAACTACGATCGTCGGATTGCGAGTCGAATGCTTTAACTCACCAGACCATGCCGGGCCTCGAAAAAAACCTAAATTAAACTATTCTTAAAAGAAATAACAATTTCTGTTTCTTCCTCCTTTAAAAATATATCCTCTAATTTTAATTTTTATACATATTTTTTTGAAATATTGAGCAAATTGATAGCACTTGGAATGTGATTAAGAGACGTAACTGCTAAATTAGGGACGGCTAACGCAGATAGTCCTCGAGTAGCTTTGTGCGAAATTCGAAACAAACAAACAAACTATGAAGTTATATATTAATGAAGTTTTTCAAACGACCGAAATTAATAGTCTTTCGAATACGAAAATGGTACATAAGTTATTTTACGAAGAGATACAGCCATTGTTCACTGAACATTAAAATGGTACATAAGTTATTTTACGAAGAGATACAGCCATTGTTCACTGAACATTAAAATGGTACATAAGTTATTTTACGAAGAGATACAGCCATTGTTCACTGAACATTAAAATGGTACATAAGTTATTTTACGAAGAGATACAGCCATTGTTCACTGAACATTAAAATGGTACATAAGTTATTTTACGAAGAGATACAGCCATTGTTCACTGAACATTAAAATGGTACATAAGTTATTTTACGAAGAGATACAGCCATTGTTCACTGAACATTATTTAGTTTCTCAACATTGAAAATGGCAGATCTGGAAACTTAGAACGCTAAATATCTGGTTTTGACACGCGCCTCGGGCACAGCACAGCCAACCCATTGAGTAACTTGTACTTAACTTCAAGCAAACAAACAAAACTTTCTCTTTATCTTGGTTAAATATATTTACATTCCGGCGTACCATAACATTACCTGAGTATAGAAAGGTATTTCGTATTTTCAATCTGAACAGAACCTTACATGGGCTTAGCGATCACCTCCGAGTTCCCCAGCTTCGGGCATAGTCGTCCCTCATTTTCTAAGTGCTGACAAAAAGGAGGAAAGCCATTAATCGGCAACCGCAACCTTCAGAGATACTCGTAGCACAATAGAGGGAGTGACCGTCACTTTTCTGATATGTCCAATGTTGAAAGTATGAAATGTATTTTATGACATATTGCGAGATCGAAGTACAGCAGTCCGATTTGCAGCTCGGCACATTAACCATAGGCTACGCCCAGGAAAGAATTTTGTAATTATTCTACATCCTTTGAATTTTCCAGAACATTCTTTTCTAATATTCAGCTCGTGCGCCTTATCGATTTTCATTTAGGTTACGGTAATGTGTGTTGTAACAGAGTTAGTTGGTCACACATTTTTCTGATTGAATTTTGAGCTTATCCAAAAGTAAAATAGTACGATCCGCCTACATATTTATCACACAGTCTGTTAGTTGTTTTTCACGTTTTATTTTAATACATACAAATTACACACATTTTTTTTTCTCAAATTTGTCTGTACAAGGTAAATTTCTAACTTCAAACATTTACTCCAGGGGAATTACACCCGACAGGATGAAATAATAAACAAAACAAAACTACGAATTATTACCTTATTTCCACAAACAAATACTAATGAGAATGTATTAATGTTGTATTTTATAACGCGTTATTAGATAAATAAAGAAGGCCTGGCATGGCCGAGCGCGTTAAGGCGTGCACTCGTAATCCGAGGGTCGCGGGTTCGCGCCCGCGTCGCGCTAAACATGCTCGCCCTCCCAGCCGTGGGGGTGTATAATGTGACGGTCAATCCCACTATTCGTTGGTAAAAGAGTAGCCCAAGAGTTGGCGGTGGGTGGTGATGACTAGCTGCCTTCCCTCTAGTCTTACACTGCTAAATTAGGGACGGCTAGCACAGATAGCCCTCGAGTAGCTTTGTGCGAAATTCCAAAACAAACAAAGATAAATAAAGATGATATTTTTTTAAATATCGTGGAATCGAAATACGGACCTCTGGTTTGCAGCCTAGCAAGTTAACCGCTAGGCTTCACCCAAAAAGAAAAAAACAAACAAACTTGTATTAATTCCACACGCTTGGCGCCTCCCAGAACCTGCTTTTCTAATCTTCTGCTGATGAGTATTAGATCATATTCTAAAGCTAAGACAAAGTTGTTGTTTTTTTCAAGTTGAAATACGGTTTATAAAAGAACTTCAATACAAATACCAGTCGATATGTTATATAATTGGAAGTTGTTGCATTTTTTAAATTAGGAATCATGTCAGTTAAATGACGAATAACGATTCGTGTTTTTTTTGGGGGGGAGTGGGTAAGAGTAGCTTACAAAGATAATTAGAAGTAAATATGTTTTTACTTTTATTTATTCGAAAATATGACAATGAAAAACTATTAGATTTAAAGATAATGCACCATTTACTGGCTAGAAGTAATGAGGAAAATCTTGAGTTTTATGAATACATAAAAAATACCGTTTGTTAGCCAATGACTGCTTATTAATTAAGCTCAGTACGCACGGAGTTGAAGGAAAGAGGACAATTAGCTTTTCAATCTCAAGTTCAACCTATCAACTGATTATTCTATAACAAAATCTTCACCCGATACGATATGCAGAGTACAATTAATATAATGATTGTGAACATTGGAAAGCCACTGCACAGTTTGGTATCACTCAGTCAATTTCAAGCCAGCAACTGATAGCGGTGTTTAGAAACAAAATAAGAAGGATCCAGGTCTGTATTGATGCCAACGGGGGTCAGTTTCAACATCTTTATAATTGCCATTCATATTTACCTTCTATATTCTATATTGAAATATCTCTGTTAATAAATATATAAGTGCACAGTGACTTCCCGAACACCCTGTATTAACATTCAGTTTACTCATGTAAATGGTTAGTAAAAACACAATTCTCAGATATGTACGTTAAAGTCTTGGCTTTAAGATCTCCTAGACCTTTCGAAATGTTGAACGTATAAAAATGAACCAAAGATTCTGAATAATATAACATTAAAGCAAATCTTTGTATTATACACTTTATCAAATACATCTCAGTAACACTGCTGTAATAAAGATTATATTAATACGTTTTCCATCTGTTAAAAATATTTCACTGTATAAACTATTTTAGCTCCCGAATGAATTTTCAATAACCTATTATAGCATTCAACTGGGAATTAAGTATGAGAAACTTAAAGCGTTATCGATGAATGGAACAGCCTGCATCAGATTTTTAGATAAATAGTACTAAACTATACATGATTTGTTTGTTTGTTTGTTTTGGAATTTCGCGCAAAGCCACTCGAGGGTTATCTGCGCTAGCCGTCCCTAATTTAGCAGTGTAAGACTAGAGAGTAGGCAGCTAGCCATCACCACCCACCGCCAACTCTTGGGTTATTCTTTTACCAACGAATAGTGGGATTGACCGTAACATTATAACGCCCCCACAGCTGGGAGGGCGAGCATGTTAGACGCTACTCGGGCGCGAACCCGCGATCCTCAGATTACGAAGCGCATACCTTAACGCGCTAGGCCGTGCCAGGCCTAACTATACATGCACCATACTGCTTGTGTAGCACTGATTTTGTTTTGCTGCTATTGGTCATACGATCCATAATAATCTATGTCACACACAAAATTATTTAAGCCCGAAGTGCTTTTAACAATGCAATTAATCCCACCAATCATGCTTTTAATAATGCAATTAATCCCACCAATCATACTGGGTCTCTGTAGGTATTTTACATAAATTGTATGGTTTCACAGAAATGTGTGTGGTCAGCTTATTAGACTGAGTTTAAAACGAGAAAAATCATAAACTTATTATGAATGGTGAAATAAATGAACCACATCACGGCTTTGTAAATAAGTTTTTAATTTGAGGGTTAAAACTAATAAGTAGTTCTTTCAATAATAGAAACGTAAAGAGACAAACAATAAGTGCCTGAAATTTATTTAAACTATTTTAAAAACCTGGCTCTTTTATCAAAATATTGCCTATGAGAGTTTCAAATACAATAAAAACCTTAATGTTAAAATCATTTAATGTTTCGGAACCTGGCAATATTAAATGCTTCTGTAAAATAAAAGAATTAGATCATTTACACGGAGACTGCGTTAGAAACAACTAATCCAAGCCTTTAAATAACGACATTGAAACAAACAAAAGAAGGTTAAAAATCAAATAAAAGACACTGCATAAACTAAAATGATCCCTAGGTTATAATGCGGGACATGAAATGTATCCTGGGTTTTGGAGGTGGCTGAGGAAGGAGGATCCACATTGTGATGGGGATACACCGTTTATCAGTCTTTAATATCCGTTTGCAGTCTCAAATAAAATAATAATAATTCTCTGGCCCACAACGCCCTTCATTTATATCACCCTGCACTGTCTACAGACAATTGTGTGAAAGGTGCCATTCTTTGTTCTTGAGACGCTAACCAACAAGATTGTTCATAAGATATTTTAATAAGACTTCCCTTTCAAAGTTCTGCAAGAAGCAATGAACCATGGTATTACTTTAAAATATTTCCTGAATGGAATCGTCCAATTTTGACAGATAAAATAGCATTATTTATTAAGTATTCTGGAGAGTTGTTGTTTAATGAATAAAGGAAATGACATGACTCTCTCTAAAATATTTCGAACACCACATAAAGAAACACTTATCGAAACTTTTCCTTACGTAGTTCCATGCCTATGTAATGTTCTTCATGACCTTTATTGTAAGCATATTATTGAAATATAAAACAATGGAGCACCAGCCTTTCTATTCCAAATTATGTGCTTTCCTCCTCGGTTTCTTCATCATTTATTTACAAGTAACTTCCGTGAACTAAAAGAGAATAAGAAGTTTAGATTTTTATTCAATGTTTGTAAAAACTACCTGTTTAACATTATAGAATTGCATGTTTGTTTCTCTCATTTCTTAAATTCGACTACACTTCTCCAGATTTGAGATCTGAAATCGATTTGAATTCTTCCCTCTAGTGTGTTTCTGTGTTTGTAGTGATACACAAATTTACCGATAGGTTATCTGTTCTCTGCCTATTACGGACATCGAAACCTGGTTCCTAGGTGTGTCATTGTCTTTGTTTTTGTCAGCTAAAGGCAAAAACAACAACAACTAACATTAATTTTATTCCAGTTACAATGTAAATTGTAATGTAATCGTGAGTTACACAATGTTAAAATTGTTTGCTTATGGATCTCAAAACCCTCACCCCTACCCAATTAAAGGGATCTGGTATTTTTCTGTTCTTGACATTAAGCCCCGTTTCTACTAATCTCACATAAAGTCACCTTTCTTTTCCGCTAATGCTTTTAGAAGATGTGCGCTTGCTTCAATTAACTGTGCACTTATATATAATGACATCACGCATTTCATCCATTTTGAATTATACCTTACTCTTTTGTAAAATACCAGCCAGCTTTAACGTTTCAGCGTGCGTTTGTTTTATAATAATGCCACATCGCGCTCTCTACCGAGCCCACCCAGGGGGAATCGAACCGCTGATTTTAGCGTTGTAAATCCGAAAACATACCGCTGTACTAGTGGGAGACTAACGTTCTGACCTCCATATAATTTAAAACCTAACTTCTGTATTAGAAACAAATATAAATAAGTTTCATATTAGGAAGGAAAACAATAATGCTAATTATACGAGTTGAGATGTTTACGCTTACAAAGTAATCAGTGATAGTGATGGCTTAATAAAATAGTTTTCACAACAAGTAATACGAGCACAAAATGTATCATTTTAAATTAATGTTTAACTTAAGGAACCTGTTCCTCATTCTTTTGTTTCGTGACACATTACTTGATCGTGATAAAATTAATTAGTTTTCCTTTTCAAATTTAGATCCAAGTGATACACCTGGAAAGAAGCTCATAGATAAAGAGGAACCGTGTGTGACCCTGTCACAAAAATCTTCCATCCTTATCTTGATTAAAAACATTTTTTGTGAAGAATTTTAGTCTTAAGTCAACACGTAGGGTGAATGACTCTTTTTTTAAATTCAAATAGAAGGAAAAAGAAAATATTGATTCAAAAATGATGTTTTAGAACAATTTTTTCAGCGCAAAATAGAAATCAAGTAATGGAGAGAGTTACTACAGGTAATGGAATAAAAAGACAGGAGAATTTCGAGGTAGTTTTGTCTCATTGTTTTGTTTGTTTGTTTGTTTTGAATTGCGCGCAAAGTAATACGAGGGGTATCTGCTCTAGCCGTCCCTAATTTTTAAGTATTAGACCAGAAAGAAGGTAGCTTGTCATCACCACCCACCGTCAAATGTTGGGCCACTCTTTTAGCAACGAATAGTGGGACTGACCGTCACATTATAATGACTCCACGGCTGAAAGGGCAAACATGTTTGGTGTGACGGGGATTCGAACCTGGGACTCTCCAATTACGAGTCGGGCCGAAAAAGAGATTATTTGCTTTGGGTGGTTGGAATATTTAAGCTCAAGAATTTTTTATGGAATCACCAAAGAATGAAGAAATTTCACTCTCAATAAAATGATAACATTTAAACTGTTCTATCCATTGGTACTTACACAAGTTTCATCAGAAGCGAAACAGAAATGGTGAATAATTAGTTTATTCATCAGAGTCTAAAAGCCAACATCTAACGAAATGAAAATGTATAACCCAAACGACTAACATTCAAAGTAATGAGGGTGAACATGAGTTTACGAGTCTATCTTGACTCTAATGCAAAAGAAATTTCAACTCTTGTTGAATGTATTATTAATGTCAGGTTTAATTTTTCTTCCTTTGTTATCTGTAATTTATCATGAAGAATAAAACGGCAGAGTATGTTCTTGTTGTTCCAGAATATATTAAATAAAAATAAATATTAATTTTCCACACTAAACACTGTTACAGCTGCGCCCCTCTCTACTACAGCGGTAAGTCTACGGATTTACAACGTTATAATTAGGGGTTTGATTCCCCTCGTTGAGCTCAGAAGATAGCTCAATGTTGTTGTTGTTTAGAATTAAGCACAAAGCTACACAATGGGCTATCTGTGCTCTGCCCACCACGGGTATCGAAACTTAGTTTTTAGCGTTGTAAGTCCGCAGACATACCGCTGAGCCACTGGGGGACAAGCCCGATGTAGCTTTGGAATAAGGACCGGCATGGCCAAGCGCGTAAGGCGTGCGACTCGTAATCCGAGGATCGCGGGTTCACGCCCGTGTTGCGCTAAACATGCTCGCCCTCCCAGCCGTGGGGGCGTATAATGTGACGGTCAATCCCACTATTCGTTGGTAAAAGAGTAGCCCAAGAGTTGGCGGTGGGTGGTGATGACTAGCTGCCTTCCCTCTAATCTTACACTGCTAAATTAGGGACGGCTAGCACAGATAGCCCTCGAGTAGCTTTGTGCGAAATTCCAAAACAAACAAAGCTTTGGAATAAGAAAACATACCTACCCACGTAACTGTTTTACATACTTTTC
This sequence comes from Carcinoscorpius rotundicauda, assembly GCA_011833715.1. Classification (NCBI taxonomy): domain Eukaryota; kingdom Metazoa; phylum Arthropoda; class Merostomata; order Xiphosura; family Limulidae; genus Carcinoscorpius; species Carcinoscorpius rotundicauda. Next base: position 175,540,306 of record CM022391.1, on the reverse strand, counting down.
GCAAAGTTTTTTGTAGGTGGCGCACACTATTTCAAGTTGTACATTTCTTCTTTTTTCCGTCACACCAAACATGCTCACCCTTTCAGCCGTGAGGGCGTTATATAATGTGAGAGTCAATCCCACTAGCGCAGATAGCCCTCGTGTTGCTTTGTGTGAAATTTAAAAACAAACCACACCAAAATTTCATTTTTTTTTATTTAACAGAGCAAAGAAAGCACGTGCTTTTTGTCGAAATAAGTGAACTTTAATTTAGGACAAAAGCGATACGAAGAAACATATATTTGTATATTTCTTATACGTTTAGTTAAGGGGCTATCTTCTTATTTAAACGGTTAGTCTGGAAAACAAGCTTCTTGAACAGAGTTTTAATAGCTGTTTCCGGACAAGTCAAACATATTTTCCCTTGGTGGTCGCTGATAGGTCCGTAATTTCGTTTGTAACCAATGGCCCTCCAGTCTAAAAGGTAAATAGAGCGCTCTGAAACGGAACGTTTTATGAAAAGTAGGTGGCATAGTGAAACAAAATCGTCAGAAATAAAAGCTAGAATATTTTGGAAGCAGATCATTTCCATGGAAACAAGTCTGTTTACAATTCTTCCTACTGTTTCCAGTGCATTATCACGTCTGGGAAACAAATCACTCAATTAGCATATCTATTATATGTCGTTCCGTTTCTTATTTGCAGATTTGAAACTGGATCCATCAACAGTTGCGCCCCCAGAACACTAAATCCAGGGAGGACAAAATTGCTTCAACATCGCGTAATCAAAAGCTACATTCTTACAAACTGAAGTAAATATTCGTTTCAGGATAAATGTGACGTGATACGGATGGTGTGTGTTTTCCTATAGCAAAGCCACATCGGGCTATCTGCTAAGTTCAGCTAGGGGAATCTAGCCCCTGATTTAACGTTGTAAGTACGTAGATTTGCCGCTGTACTAACGGGGGACAATATGGATGAAGAATTCAATTTTAAACCTATCGGTTAAGTTGCTTTCAAAGATATCATTAACAACGTCTGTTCTTTGAAAATTTTACTTGCTTACGAAGATACCACTAAATCGGAACACACATGCGTAAAAAAATATTGGACTTACGAATATTTAACTATCATAGAATATATTTTAGTGTATAAATAACAAAGAAATCATAAAATTAGGGTGTTGAAAACGATGTTTGGAGTACAAACTAATTTGTCAAAAATCTGTTTTTAATTTTCGAGTACTTTATGGCTGTTAAGACTTATTTCTGTTTTAGAATCTCATTTATTCAGTAATTATGAGAAAGTTTTTTAAATAATAAACTTTCGTGTGCAGATGTGAAGTTTTCGAACATTAATATACATAATGTGGCATTTTAATGACTACATAAATAGCAACATAGAATCATTACGCACTTCCAAACAATAGATTTATATTAAAGATAGTTTTGGGCAGAGAGTTCGCTAATTATTATTCATTTTAAATTTTTGATATTGTATTTTTTCATCTTTTATTTTCATCATCGTGTTGGAAGAGACAGACATGTTAAGGATATGGATACAAATCTTATTTTTGAGGGCCCGGCATGGTTAGGTGGACTAAGGTATTCGACTCGTAATCTGAGGGTTGCGGGTTCGAATCACTGTCGCACTAAGTATGTTCGCCATTTCAGACGTAGGGGCGTTATAATATGACGGTCAATCTCACTATTCGTTGGTAAAAGAGTAGCCCAAGAATTAGCGGTGGGTGGTGATGACTAGTTACCTTTTCTCTAGTCTTACGTTGCTAAATTTGGGACGGCTAGCGCAGACAGCCATCGAGTAGCTTTGCGCAAAATTTAAAAACTAATCAACAAACATAAGTTGTACACGTCTTTAAAGAAAATTATCTCCGATTCTACAAAGATAGTGGAATTAGACTAAGGAACTTTCCAAGGTTCTTGGTTTAATATTGGAACTCGCAGAAAATTAAAAGATACCTTCAGAACTTCTTGAACCTGTTTGGAGTAAGCCAGCTTGTAGGCCAAGATCCAAGTTTTTATTTTCGAGCTTATACTGTGAAAAGAATCTGGAAATTAAAACTATTTAAATTAAGGTTAAGTTCCACCTCAGCAGGATTAAGAATGAAACGTTATTTCAAAACAAAAAAAAATTAAAAGAAAAGAAACATGATTTTACTTATAGAACAAATTAAAAACAAATAATTAAATGAGTTTTGCATTTTTGAAGTCTCTGATCGTGTGTGTACTTATAAACAAGGCCGGGCATGGCCAGATGGTTAAGGCTCTAGACTCGTAATCCCCCTCACACTGAACATGCTCGCCTTTTCAGCCATGGGGGCGTTATAACGTGACGGTCAGTCCCACTATTCGTTGGTAAAAGAGTAACCCAAGAGTTGGCGGTGAGTGGTGATGACTAACTGCTATCCCTCTAGTCTTACACTGCTAATTTAGGGACGCCGAGCGCAGAAAGCATCGAGTAACTTTGTGCGAAATTCAACAACAAAAACAAAAGTCAAAACACACCAGCCCCCCAGTGGCTCAGCGATATGTCTGCGGACTTACACGCTAAAATCCGGGTTTCGATACCCGTGGTGGGCAGAGCACAGATAGGCCATTGTGTAGCTTTGTGCTTAATTCAAAAATAACAACAAAACAAACCCAGCGAAACGTATACACAAATCAAATACGTTCTTCAAAAAATACGGACGCTGCGTTAAGACAACGCGATTTTTTTATTGTTATTTTAAAGCAGAATAAAAACATTTGCTCTTTGTGAAATTTTGCTTTACCATTTATTTATCTATGTAATTTTGAAGAATTCTCGCATTATCAAAATAGCAAGACACAGCAATGAAGCATCGAGATTGAAACAGAAAAAAAGATAGTACAATTTTGGAAAGAAATACAGCGTTCAGGCTTAGATATGAATGGGAATATATATATATCAATTTAGAAAGAAAAACCTTCCGTCTAGTCCGCACGATATTAGCCCCCGGTAACGACAAGTTACATCGCTGCCTGTAAACCTATCTCAACAGTAAACACCCTCATTTTGACATACGTTGTGTTATACGTATAAGAGGCCTTCTGGGCAGCGACCGGTAGCAGATAAGAGATAGATCTGAATTATTATTTTTAAGCACCTATAATTTGAAGTTCACAATGCACTTACTAGGGAGATAAAAAAAGATACTGTAGTTAAACAATGTTTCTCATCACATAAATTGACCGAAAAAGATTTTTTTGTTTTACCAGGTTAGTCATATCGTAATATTAAACCGGTTTAACTCCCTGCCCCCATCGCCAAATGTTTCTACGTCAGAAAGTAGACCGACTTTATTTGAAGTCTTCCCTTTAAAAAATTATAGAGCATTAAGATATGATATTATTTTGTTTATCGTCGTTTGATGACGCCTTCTTGAAACTGAAACAACAGACTTTTCACAAGATAGCTCTCACGTAGTTTACACGAAATGAAAACAGAAACAAACAACCAATGTACACATATTTTCATCTTACCTTACTTTATAAACTCTATTATTAAAACAATATGATAACTTATTTCTTAAGCTTAATCATTGAAAGTAATATTTCAGTTTTGTAGCACTTTATTGTAGCATTCAGGGTAAACATGTTTTCCAGAAGATTAGGATGCTTGACTCATCCGCAGATTGTTTTCAGGGACCAAAGTATCTTTGAGTCCTCAATATTTCAAAATATTTTGAACTGTTTTTAACGATTCGGACAAAGAAATCGCGTAGTCTTTCTGCAGTTATGTAAAACTATAAGACTTTAATTTATATGATTGTAGGTGAGGGCACGTTGCTAACTGGTTGTCAGTTGTGGCGACGGGGCGTGCCACATCCAGTCTCTGCACTACTGTTTTGTTTGTTTGTTTTTAATTTCGCGCAAAGCTACAAGAGAGCTATATGCGCTAGCCGTCTCTAAATTAGCAGTGTAAGACTAGAGGGAAGGCGCCTAGTCGTCACCATCCACCGCAAACTCTTGGACTACACTTTTACCAACTAATACTGGGATTGACCATAACTTTATATAAAACTCCCACGGGTGAAAGAAAGAGCATGTCTGGTGTGACGGAGATTCGAACCCGCGACCCTCAGGTTACAAATCGATCAACCTAATCGCCTACTGTTCTCCATTTCACTCTGATTACATCTCTACTAGTTTTCCCCACCAGGTACAACACAACCAAATAGCAATAAAGGTCGTATGGAAGCCAAGATGAACAAGGCTATTTGAAGTTTGCAAATGATATGCATGGAACTGTAATTATATTCCAATGAGTAAATACATAAATTAGATTGAAAGAAATACAATTATGCTTGATGTACAAGCTCTTGTTGTGAAATAGAAACAAGAAATGATAAAAGGGGATGTAATCCGTTTCTGTGCCCATCTGCATGTCAGTCCAGTATATTGAAAGTACAAGAAAACTCTCTTTAACTGTCTTTTCTCATTAAATGTGTCTCCGATTGTTGTTAACATAAAAACCACAGAATGTGTCACCAAATACACCTTTTTTTTTACCCTCATCACCTACTTTGTATTCACGGAAAATGTTGCTGAGGGTCATTCAGTTAATGATATTTAGTCAATATCAGTGAATCCAAATAATTTCCGATGTCCATCATCGGCTAACTTTCATCAAATATTTTGTTAAGGGTTAGTTCTGAGTTCGATCGACCATTTGTTTTGGAAACCAAACCTCTGAAAACGTCACCTACTTTCATTTCCCTGTACTTTCACCAGAGAATCTTTTTTCCAAATTTCAGTAAAGTTTAATGAGGCAAAACTCAAAAAACTGGATTCTTATTGAATTTTGTTTGCTAGTCACAGGTAATACCTGACGCTCAACAATAGCGTTATCTATTGTATGATGAAACTACAAAAACGAAACCAGAAAGTTTAAAACTAAGTTACTATATTATTTCTAATTCCAGTGGTTGTTAGCTGATGACATAACAAAGAACTAGAAGTTTTAAAATATTACAAGCCAACGTTCGCGGATGAATGCAACATGTCTCCTCCACGCGACCCCAAAATAGCCAATTATGATACTATAAAAATAGTGACAAACACATAAAAATCGGAAACTGTTTATTCCACTACTTAGGATTTGCAAGAATGTGTCTGTATATCGAATTTCATGCAAGTTTGTCAACATACACACGAATACTTCACGAAAACCCCAAATTATTCTTTCCTCGCTGAAAATATATTGACCCCCAGTGGCTCAGCGGTATGTTTGCGGACTTGCACGCTAAAATCCGGGTTTCGATACCCGTGGTGGGCAGAGCACAGATAGCCCATTGTCTAGCTTTGTGCTTAATTCAAAACAACAACAACAGCTGAAAATATATATCAAATGAAATAAATTCCAAAATTGTCCATATCTCTTTCTGTGACCTGTAAAAAAAAAGTATTTTCGTACCAAATTCGATTTACCTTAACCGAAATATGACGAAGTAAATATAAAAAAACAACTAAAATTATACCTTTTTCTGACATACAATGCGACCAAAACACCCAAAACTATGGGCTCATTTAATCTTTTGACTCCCTAAAGTGATCAAAAATTGACATATTAGATATATTTTATGTTTATGTATATGATTTGTAAAAAAAATATTTTCACCACATCTTATGTAACTGTGCCAAAATACTGTGTAGTAACTGAAAAATCCTAAACTCCCGCTATTCAGTTGCTTCTTAAACTTTTCCCTATAATTACTTAAAGTTGGTAAGGCTATCAGTTTTTTTTAATGTGTGTAATGGTAAAAAAGTATCTTTGTACCTCATCTCATGTAAATATGTCAAAATAGGGCCGAATACTTGATAAAAATCCTCCAAATTTGTGCTCTTTTAGCGAGCCCCCCAGTGGCTCAGCGGTATGTCTGCGGACTTACACGCTAAAATCCGGGTTTCGAGACAGAGCGCAGATAGCCCATTGTGTAGCTTTGTGCTTAATTCAAAAACAAAAACTCTTTTTGCGAACTCCAACTAATTTGAAATCACTCAGAATTATTGTTTTTTTAATTTTGTGCAAAACTACTAAAGGGCTATCTGCACTAACCCTCCCTAATTTAGTAGTATAAGACTAGAGGGAAGACAGTTATTCATTATCACCCACCGTCAACTCTTGGGTTACTCTTTTGGCAATGAACAGCTGAATAGAGGGATTGAACCTTACATTACAACGCCTCTACGGTTGCAAGGGCGAGCATGTTTGGTGTGATGGAGATTCAAACCCGTGACCCTTGATTACGAGTCAAGTGCCTTATCAACCTGGCCATGCCGGGCATGACTCGAAATGATTTAATTCAGTATTTTGTTTGACAGTGGGTTGGGCGCACGAATATTTATATTTGTACCAATTTTACTTTTCATTACTATAGAAATGATCGCATAGGATCCCCCCCCCCAAAAAAAAATGTGCATTTGGAGCTGTTTTACCTTGGATCGTATAAAATGTTCCAAAAGGTCAGAAAATAAAATAAAAAGGTCTCTGAAAATATTGGACCATTGTATAACTCGACCAAGTTTCAATTCAATTCGTTGAGAAATGAAAGAATGGATTTTGACTGAAAAGTGTTTTGACGAAGGACAGACAATAAGACACTCGGAGACATAAAAACCACTAAATTACTTGTCATCGTACTGGTTGCTGAATGTTTGAAGGACAAACAAAACCAGATCTTTTAAACTACTGTTTCTAACCCAATTCAAATATGTTATATAGGAAAAAACAGCTTTAAGCGACGTTTGTTTAGGGACAGTTGTTCACAGAATACGAGCTTATTGTGTATAGTAAACACACACACACATATATTTCGTACTTTTAGAAGTTCAAATAAAATTTCGAAACTTTAGCGAGCCAGTTAGATTTGTAATATAAAACGTTCTCTGAACGACTTAAATTTGGCATGGTATAAAATGGCACATACGTGTATATATATATATATATATATATATGTGAAATATATAAATTTATGAAAGACTACCAGAAACTTCAATCATGCACGTCTCTAGAAAAGTAGAGTCCAGATTTCAACCACAGCTTCTTCATTTTTATTACAAAATCGTGTTGTGTTTTGAAGCATATAACTTATGAACACTATTATTGCTATTTATTTACCTTTCTTATAAAAAAAATATTATCTTTGTGAATCATCTTTTGAACAGGGTAATTACTCACAGCTAATGAGTGTTAAGTTCTAAGTGTAGTTGGTGAAGCAGTCACTCGTGTAAAATGATACCTGTAACAAAAAGGTCCACAATAAGGGTAGTGATTTTGAAAAACCGATTGTTCTGTCAACGTTCCACAGCATAGGCTGCAAATAGCTACGTTTGTTTTCCTACTTTTCATTAAATTTGCATATAATAATTTGTTAATTGGATTACTTTACCGTTCGCTATAAATTTTCTCATTCGAATCTAGTAATCTCGCCAAATTAATTGCCTAACCATCAAATAAATGTTTATTTATCATAATTAACCATGTAAATTAATACATACCGACTTAGAAGTTACAGCAAAAAAAATTACCTTTATAATTGACTTGTTTCTTTATTTGAAACTTTATTCAAAAATAGAAGACAGAAGGAAATATTTGTTTAAAAGAATTATCGTTTCTTTAAAACATTCTTCATGGCCCGGCGGTTAAGGCACTCGACTAGTAATCCGAGGGTCGTGGGTTCGAATCCCTGTTGCACCAAACATGCTCGCCCTTTCATCTGTGGAGACGTTATAATGTTACAGTCAATTCCAGAATTCGTTGGTAAAAGAGTAGTTCAAGAGTTGGTGATGGATGGTGATGACTAGCTGCTTTTCCTCTAATCTTACACTGCTAAATTAGGGAGGGCTAGTGCAGATAGCCCTCGTGTATGTTTGCGCGAAATTGAAAACAACTGTGTGTGTTTCTCTCAGAGCAAAGTCACATCGGGCTATTTGCTGAGCCCACCGAGGAGAATCGAACCCTTGATTTTAGCGTTGTAATTCCGTAGACATACCGCTGTACTAGCGGGGCGTTAAAAACGACCAAACAAATATTCTTCACTCTTTCTTCTCGCCCCCCAGTGGCTCAGCGGTATGTCTGCGGACTTACACGCTAAAATCCGGGTTTCGATACCTGTGGTGGGCAGAGCACAGATAGCCCATTGAGTAGCTTTGTGCTTAATTTAAAACAACAACACTCTTTCTTGTGTCAAAATGCATACCGGTACTTCTAACTACAAACACGCATTTCAGTCTAAGTTTTCTGAATAAACTGAATTTCTAAGGTAAGATAAACAAAGAACCACATTTAACAATATGTCACACTATGAAAACTATTTTATATTACTAGCTGTATCTAATAAAAAAATACTCATACTAACTGTATATAATAAACTACGTGGCTAAAGAATCACTTCGCCATACCAACTGTATATAATAAACTACGTGGCTAAAGAATCACTTCGCCATACCAACTGTATATAATAAACTACGTGGTTAAAAGCTATTTTGTCACACCAACAGCACATAATAAACTTCAACGTGAAACTTTTTCAAGTTGAGAAATTACAATCCTTGAGTTTCCCAGTGGGTTAATGGAACGCTTACGGACTTACAAGGTTAAAATTCGGTGTTCGGTTTCCTGACGTGTTAATAACCCCTTACGTAGTTTTGTGTTAAAGCAACAGCTTCAAGGTATGAAATATTCTAAATAGTTTTACAGTCCCACCTGCTCGTCCTAACAGTAGACTGTGGAATATTATAACTAGATTAAATGATTACTTTAATTGGAAGAACGTTTAAAGTTTGTGTCATACGATTTTCTATTAGCTCCCAAGGTGTTTTAAACTAGCTCGTCAATGAAGTAACTTGGCAAAGACTGACGAACGTCTCCACACACCGGTCAAAGCACGATATTACGTGGAAAATCCTACAGGTAAAACACTTGATCAAGTGTAAAAGAGTAGCCCAAGAGTTGGCGGTGGGTTATTTTAGATCATTTCACTAGTTTATCACTGCTAAATTAGGGACGGCTAGCGCAGATAGCCCTCCAGTAGCTTTGCGCGAAATTCAAAACAAACCAACAAAAACTGTACTCGTACATTAAAGTCATTATTACACAAATAACTTTAAATTTAAAAATTATAAATCAATGATAAGAAAGAACTAAATTTTTTTTATTGCAACACGACAATTTTAAAAGCAACAACAACAAAGGAACATTTAATAAAATCGTAATTAACTTTAGTATGAAGAACAGAAAATAGAGACTGCTTTGTGCTCACATTCCATTTTAAAAATTGTTTTGTTAAGTCACGAAAAGAGCTATCCGTGACCTTGGTGATGGCGAGAAGTTCACTTGAAGTAAAAACGTATTCAAGTCCTGAGAATATATTTTTATTTCTGATCATGCCCACCAAAAGTATGGAAAATCGATTTTGAACGTTATGAAACCTCAGAAGTAGCGCTGTTATTACTGGGAGAGACTTGGCTAATTGAACCTAAGGAAGTTAAGAAATATCGTTGGTAAAAAAAAAGAAAGATGATATTTGCTCTTCTGACAACCCTTCGTAACATAAAAACTGTGTGCGTTCGTCTATGCCTTGCTGGTAATGGTTTCGCGCATCATCTACTGTTTCTTCACGTCTAGTTAGGGCTAACGAGTCCATGACGTGCTCGTTAAAAAAGGTTCAAAAAAGCCATCTACCTAAATCACCATTGTCAAAATCTGTGTCGTGCATGCTTTTTTTATTTGATTTATCTCTTTCATTTCTTATCATTTTAAAATTCGATATACCTAGACCTAACTTGACTTGCCTTTGGGGTCTCAATGTTTTCTTCTAGTGGACTCCTTCATCAGTAATATTTCTTTTTTTTTATCCAAATAATGCGGTTGTTATTGTTTTATCTGTAGATAAGTAATGCCACCTATGTCGAGAAAAATAAAGAGCTTTAAGCGTTTTGAATAAAACTAAAACTCATTTTTGATTTTTTAAAAACTGTTTATCAAAGTTACTCAGTGAAAGTACACGTTATTGTCTCTCCCCAACAAACATAATAATACGTCAAACACAAAATGTGCTCTGTTAAAACAATCCTGACAAGAGACTAGTGCATCTCATTTGAGGCTAAGCACAAAGATGCGCAATGAGCTATCCGTGCTTTGCCCACTACGGGTATCGAAACCCGGTTTCCATAGGCGTACTGCTGTGCCACTAGGGGGTTCACTATTTCATGCCAAGTGATTAATAGAGAATACTAAATTCATACCATGTATTTCTGAAACTATTTGTATTACTGGTTTGTTTGGAATTTCGCGCAAAACTACACGAGGGCTATCTGCGCTAACAGTGTAAGACTAGAGGGAAGGCAGCTAGTGATCACCACCCACCGCCAATTCTTGGGCTACTCTTTTAGCAATGAATAGGAGATTGACCGTCACATTATAACGTCCTCTCAGCTGAAAGAACGAACATGTTTGATGTGATGGGGATTCGAACCCACCACCCTGAAATTATGAGTTGAGTGCCTTTTATTACCGAATAAAATACATCTGTGTTAGAACGACACTTCAAAACGTGTGGTAACACGACTTAACCCGTTCCCTCGTGGCCCAGCAAAACGTCTCTTGGCTATTAACACTAAAAACCCGGATTCCAATATCCGTGGTGGATAGAGAACAGACTTTTGTGCTCAACAAACTCAAACCATCAACTAGCGCCCTCTAGTACTTAAACTATCAACGATAACATTAATTCATACTTTTAAAATTGATTTTTAATATGTGATAATTTCACACTGACTAGTGTTAAATTAATTCAGCATTAATCACGGTACAATGTGCAAAATAAAACCTTTTATTAGTTGTGCAATAGAGCAACCTAATAATTTGAACCATATTAATCCACAATTTTATTTCGTAACAACAACGTAGTACCAGAATAACCGTTTCCACGAGTCAGACTTACGAAGTTCTCAAAGAAAACCAGGTTTTGACTTATTTGAGAAAAACGAACCTATAATCGTTTTTCGTTAATAACTGTTATTTTAAAGGGAAAAGATAATTCAAATCCAACTTCCTTGTAACCACATTTTCTCCTGAAACGATATAGCAATACTTAATAGTTTGCTTTAGAGATATCGAACTACCATAGTTTTTATAACTCATTATTTCATTATAGAATGTTCGGTCTGTAAATCTATAAAGATAAAAATTAGCAACGCACTGTGCAAGGTTTGTAATTCTGCAAATATTCAGTTGAATCTTGAGACAACAGAAAACATGTCAGAAATTCACTGGGTGATAACAGGTGGCATTTACGTGCTGAGGTGAGAAAACTATTAATAACAAAGTCCATGATAGTACTTGGGGGCAAATGCTGGGATGTCGAAGGTGCTTCTGCATCTCCTTTAGCACATGAATGGATTTTAAAGAGAAGAAAAACAACAAAGAAATGAAATATTCCACAGAAGAATACTAAATCGATACAGAGGACAACATAAATCAATTAATTTTAATAAGAAAAAATCCACGCTTTAGATTTTTTGGAATTAAACAGGAAGCTACACAATATGCTACTTGCGCTATCCATCGCTAATTTAGTAGCGTAAGACTAGAGAGAAGGCAGCTAGTCATCACCACCCTCCGCCAACTTTTGAGCTACTCTTTATGCCAACGAATAGTTACATTGAACGTCTCTTTATAAGGACCCTAAAATTGAAAGAGCGAGCTTGTTTCGTGTGACAGAGATTCGAACCCGCGACCCTCAGATTATTAGTCGAGCACCCTAATTATCTAACCCTATTAAACTTAGCACCGTAATATTTGACCAAAGCAAGATCTTGGATGACTGGGTTAACAAACTTTAATGGGCTGGTTAACACAACATTCCTGGAAATAGAATCAGTCAATGGAGTGTGTGACTGAATCCCTCAGTATCATATTCAGCTCTTCTATATTATAGAATGGAAAAAGGCCTTGGAAGAAAACTTTACGTAACGCATTTTTAAGAGCAATTTGCAATTTGGTGTTTAAATTTTTCGTTTATGTAGTTCTTTAACCTACACCGCTAAAATTCTGGTTTTAATTCTCCCGTTAGTACGCCTTGTGGAAGAGCTTTGGATTTTGAAGCTGCAGATTAAGGTTCGAATCTGTGACATACCGCAAATTATTTCCATACCTTTAAGGTGTGGATGCCTTATAAAAGCAATATTCAATCACTTAAAGCGTGTGGTAATAAGCATACTGAATTTATGTCGTTCTGGTGGTCATAAGTTTAAAATTATGACCTTTGGCATAGAGATGGCCCAGTGTCATATTTTTAAAATAATTTTTATCCTCCTTCCATGCACAAACGCACACACACATACAGACAATCTAAGGAAAATTTGAGATTTTATTAAATTTTATTTTAATATATTAGAGACTAAAGTTACTTTGATGTTGTTAGAAATTCTGTAAAATAACACTAAATTGAGCAATTGGTTTGATGAAACTAGGGTATGTACTATTAACCGTATCACTTTACGATAATACAACAGTAAGCTTTCGCTTTTATACAGCTGCTAAATGATGTGTGTTCTTTTTGAAGTTGCGTTATTTAAAATTAAAGTTCGAAAAAACTCACTTAACTAACAAACAAACACTATTATCGCCCTATATATTATTAAGAATTAAACCGTCAGATGGCAGCAACAGCAAACGTAAGCTGGTTATTTTGTTGTAACGTAGTGAGGTTGAAATCTGAATTGGGCAAGAAAGAGCATTTTCAGAGACAACTATGTCTGATGACTTACAGTAAGATATGGAACTCAGGTTAGTAGAAATTGAACCATTTTAATGTGGATTATCAGCATGTGTTTAATTAGACTTACAATACACACACATATATACACATTAATATCAGATCTTCCCATAAATAATGACGTTTTTTTGAGATAAGATAAGTCTAAATGCATATTTCTAAGCTGAATGAAGCTATTCTCAAAGTCATATGAGTTATATGGGACGACTTGATAGCATTAAGTCTCAGACAATTCGTTTCCTTACTAGTTTTTTTGTTTTATTAATTTCAGAAGTCCCATTATCGTGGATGTGTCAGAGAAACACATGAGGTACAATGTTTTACGAATTCAGAAAAGGGAAAAGTGCTACTGAAGCTATGCGAAGCATTCAATAGGTGGACAGCAATGACATTCTGAATGTGAGGAAGTGTCAAAGATGGATCAATAAGTATAGAACTGATGACTGCAGTTTGACAGATGTATGTCACACTGGGCGCCATGTTGAGTTTGATAATGACTTACCTCCAGCAATACTTGAAGCGAGTTGTGCTGTAACTGTTGAAGAATTAGTTCAGAAACACAGTTTATCTCCTTCCAATGTCCGTCGACATTTATAAAAACTTGGTATGGTAGAGTTTCAAAGTTGGGAAAATGGGCCCTACACGAGTTGTCTGAGAGAAAGGGTAGACATCTGCACATCTCTTCACTCTCGTGAATTTCAAGCTTCGCTTTCGAACTACCTAGGGACTGGATGGAGATAGGAAATAGAAACTCTATCAAAATATTAAGCATTGCCGACAGTGGGTTAGTGCAGGTCAACCAGCCACACCACAGACAAAAGGAAACCTGCACCATATGAAAGGATTTGCTTAGTATTTGGTGGGATGAAGGTTGTGTAATACACTTTGAGTTGTTACAACCAAACCAACAATCACTGATGAGAGGTACTGCCAGCAACTGGAATGACTAAACACTGTGCCAAAACAAAAAAAAAGACTTGCTTTGGTGAATTGAAAAGGAGTTGTTTTTCACCATGACCATGCACGACCTCACATCGCTAGAATCACTTCCAGAAGAAGTGAAGAGCTTGGATGAGAAAAACTTCCCCATACTTATGATTTTTCTAATTTTCTTCTTTCAGATAATCATTTTTCTCAGAAGCTTGCAACATCATATGAATGAAAAACACTTGACTTGTATGGATGAGATGAAAAATACCTTTTGTACCTTTTTGTCTCCAAACTACCTGATTTATATAAGTGTGGTATTGAAAATATTTTAAGACGGTGGCAGACTGTTATTGAAAGTGATGGAAAATATATAATTGATTGCAGTTGTTATTTAAGTTCTTTTTTCTTCATTTTAAATCTTAGTGTTACAAATGACGTTACATATAGGATGACCTGGTATATACACTACTCTGCAAAAATATCAAAACAATGTCAAAAATTAGACTTCAGGCTACTTTCAAAGAACAATGAAAGGTGAATCACAGGTGAAACATCAGAATTCTATTAATTTTTATATTTAGTACAACAGAAGTTAAGTGAAAATGCGTTAGTTTAGCAAACAGTTAATATTTTGTGCGTTTCCCTTTTCGATTTAGTAACTGCAGACAATCTTTCACGCATTGTTGAAACATATTTAATCAAATTGTTATTTGAAATTTTATTCGAAATGTCTCTAGTACTTCACAAGAAAGCCTCTTTGGAATTAACTTTTGATTTGTCTAGATTATGACCTATCAAATCCCAGATCTGCTCGATTGGTTTGAGATCTGGGCTTTGTAGGGTCCATTGCATCATTTGAACGACTCCAGCAGCTTCTTTTCTTAGCTAAGCATAAGTTTGATGAGTGTTTTGGGTCATTATTTTCTTGGTGATAGATTTTTTTACCAATAAAACGCAAACCACTGGGTATACCATGATGGACTGATATTTGATAGCACTCACGTTAAACAATTATTCAATTTAGTTTGCAAATATTTCATGATACCTCAACAGCAAAATACCCCCCAAATTACCACACTGTCTCCCCCATATTTCGTGGTAGGTGCTATACATTGAGGTAAGCATCTTTCTTCTTTTTCTTCTTAAACCTAAGCTTTAAATTAAATATTTCAAACTTTAACTGATCCGTCTATAACACCCTCATTCATCAACAGCCCATTTATTGTACTTTATAGCCAGTTTCATTTTCTTGACAATATTCGTAAATCGAAGTAAAGTTTTTAAACTGCTACATGAAAAAAACAATTTCATTCTTGTTAAGTCTTCTTGATACTGTAGATCTGGACACTTTTCTGTCATCTGATACATGGTTATTTATCTCATGCTTGAGAAGTCTACCTTCTGTCGTGAAGACTTCATAAACAAAGATACTTAACATCAGTATCACTGAGTCTACTTTTTCTGTCTCTTACGTTTCTATTTTAAAACTTACTTTTCTCGGTCTCACAATCTAGAGTGTACGTGGTAGTGTCTTCAAGCATTTTAAGACTGTAGTGATTTTTCAGAGAGTCTAACCAGCATTACGTGAATCTCTTTTGCGAACTCTCTGTTCTACTGACAATTTTCTTACGATTTTGGATTGTGAGAGACTTTATGTAAAGTGTTAATTTTCTTTTATAGACGTTTATTTATGGAGTAGTATTAAATTGATTGTTCTAGCATATACCAGTACCGTATGCTAGCTCTTAGCTATATAGTTAAGACACTGCATGACAGTTATTTTAAACCCTACCTTTGGTCATTATGTTCATTCAAACAGAAACCTTATGACGTGCCCTTGATACAAGTATGTGACAATTCTACAGAATGATTAAATATTCTTATCCTGTCTCATTCGGTTGTCTACAGGGATCAATGTATTATTACCATAGTGTTAAAATTTACATTCTGTAATGACGTGGAAGAATTAGTCCCACAAGATAGAAATAATAACAAAATATTCTTTTGAACACTACTGCATGTTATCTTTTAACATTTAGATTCCCGTATAGATTAAATAAATTTGACCTGTTATGTTTAATATGATCGGAGTATTGGCCATTGTTATTTTTCCCCTCATATCAAATTTTCCTCGTGAGAAGTATTGAAAGTAACAAGGGTGATTTATAATAACAGACAACTAAACCCATACTTTGACCAGCTGAGACTTACAATTTCGAGAGAAACCATACGTCACAAGATCATCTAAGTCAGTTATGTTTTCTGGATAACGAAACGTCAATGGAGTATATTTTTTGTAGTGGGGTTGAAATTCTAATAAGTATGTAACCTGATTTTTTTGTATTAATCATACTTTAAACTTTCCAGACAAGAAGATCTGTTCCTCGTTCATCTTGTCGATTTTACCTTGACCTTTATAACTCCCCACACAAAGTTCTTAATTATAAGATACCATTCCGAAGTAATGTTAAAGAATAGCATTAATATATTATTACATATATCTCTCCTTCTATAGCGCATTAAGAGCTTTATAAAGACGTTGTATTAGATATCATTGAAAATACCGTTCCAAAGAGATAGTTTACTTAGCTTCTAGACAAAGTGTACCACTTGCTACTTAGTTTTTTGTTTCCAAGTGTTCCCTTATCAACTCTAGCAGACAGTGCATGCCTCCATGATAACGCGAATTTAGGATACTGCGTACACCACGATATTTCAGCTTGCGGCACACCCACACACACACATGCACGCGCGCACACTTAAAGGACATCATAGATGTATTCGTTGTCTGCTTCAGTCTCGGGAATCCGGAATCAAACAAATTACTGATAAATAATAAATTTTAGTGCGGAATAATCAATAATTATTCATAAGAATGCCCACGCTAAAAAGTTGAGTCGCATGTTGCAACAAAATTGTGTTGAATTTTTATCGTAAAAATTCTTTTAGGCCTTTTTTAAAAACTGGGAATTAGTGTGTTTACTAGGAATTCACACTTACACTTACACTCGATCGAATCAAAGAATATTTCTATCTCTTTCACTTCTAAAAAGAGAGAGATGATGGACATCGCATGTTCTAGTTGGATCCTTTAGTTTCATCCATCGATCAGTTACCCATACAATATGGTAACACTGTTGCCTTGGTAACAGCACCTGCCTACGCATTTCGTGATTTTGGGTCCCTGAGCAATCTGCCAGGTGAAACAACGCCCGTTTGTGCTGCAGTTGCGCAGAGTTCCGTAGAAGCTTATGTAATATTGATTGTCCAGACTTATATAAAGATAGTTTAAAAACTAAGAACATTTATTAAACGTATAAGTTATTAATTACTCTGTTGGGCTGACAATTCGTTCCAAGTGTATAATGAATTACAAACAGCAACCTTATGTAAAAATAATTTAGCAGCTTTCAAACTTCGACCATCAATAAAGCAGGTAAGTTGAAGTAAGTTTCATATCTTACAAAGTTGATACATTTTTCCTTTAGTTTACAACAAGATACTTGTTATAATTTAACGACTGTGCGTATTGTTATTGTATTATCGTTATTTTGATTTTTTTAATTTCCTGCAAAGCTACACGAGGGCTATCTGCGCTAACAGTCCCTAATTTAACAGTGTAAGACTAGCTTGTCATTACTATCCATCGCCAACTCTTTGGGATACTCTTTTACCAAGGAATAGTGGGATTAACCATAACATTATAGCGTTCCCACGGCTGAAAGGACGAGCATGTTTGGTGCGACCGGAATTCAAACCCGTGACCCTCGGATTACGAGTCGAACGCCTTAACACACTTGGCTATGCCGGGCCTGTCCCGGAGAGTCGGAAAACTGAAGATCAGTTTGTTTTTTTTATAGTTTATTTATTCAATATGTTGTTATTTTGGTTTACTTCGAAGGCTAATTTAATTGTTTATTACAGCATTCATGTCTTTAATTATGTAGATAAGAACTTAGCTTTGCATTATTATGAGGCGTTCACGAAACTGAACATAACTTAGGACAGCTTGAACCAAAGTAAACTGTCACAATTTATTTCTGAAAGAGAAAGTACCAATAAAAATATCATAAGGTCAAGCAGGGTGAACGTGTATACAAAAAACAATAATGTTCTTTAATTATGTAAAGTAGAATACTGACCACACAAGCTTTATTTTTATAGTTTAAGTTTACTACTGGATCTGAATTTCAAGTGAGTTTTATGTTACACGAGGGAGTTTTCTTTACTATCCAGTTAAAGTAAAAAGTTTATTGGATATTAGAGTTAACAACAGTAGTTTATCTCCAGCCATTGTGTGTTTTTCGGTGCATGTATTGTAGAAACTACTAAAAGTGTTGCAAATATCTTTGTGTAATTCTTTTCAAATAAAATTAATGTTAACGTTACTACGGTTAGCCAAAGTTTCACTCGAAACATCTTATTATGTGAAACACAGATTTTGAGAGAAATATGCTTACCAAGTGCACTTACATTAAGTGATACATTCTTTCAGACAATAGCGTAATTTGTGTTAAAAATATGTTATGAATTATATTCCTAGCAGTAAATATAACACGAGGTAGGTTCCGCGAGAAGATAAGAAATTCTACAGATCTGTTTGGAAGGTCTTATATTTTGTAGATTGGGTTTGGTTTGAGCAAAGCTACAAGAGAGCTATCTATAGCTAACCGTTCCTAATTGAGCAACATAAGACTTGAGGGAAGGCAGCTAGTCATCACCACCCACTGCTAACTCTTGGGCAACTCTTTGACGAACAAATAATGGGATTGACTGTAAGATTATATCTCTTCCCACGGCTGAAAAAGCGAGCATGTTTATTGTTACGGGATTCGCATCTGTGACTTTCAGATTACCAATCGAGTACCTTAACCATCTGGCTAGGCCGGCCCTTGTCAACTGGCGAAAAGATACAACTGAGTACGAATTCGTTTTAGGTTTATGATAAAACACATTACTATTAAGAAGAAAGCGTTTGTTTGTTTTGGAATTTCGCACAAAGCTACTCGAGGGCTATCTGTGCTAGCCGTCCCTAATTTAGCAGTGTAAGACTAGAGGGAAGGCAGCTAGTCATCGCCACCCACCGCTAACTCTTGGGCGACTCTTTTACCAACGAATAGTGGGATTGACCGTTACATTATACGCCCCCACAGCTGGAAGGGCGAGCATGTTAGCATGTTTAGCGCGACGCGGGCGCGAACCCGCGACCCTGGGATTACGAGTCGGACGCCTTACGCGCTTGGCCATGCCGGGCCAAGAAGAAAGCGATAATCGCTATTGTAATTTTTATTTTATAAAAAAAATAATATCTATTTGTTCACGAAACATTTAAAATGCTTACATTCACTTGGGATATTGCACAAGTTTTTAAATGACATAAAAGTAACCACTTATAGACGAGATGTCTTTATATTAGAACCAGTCATGTTTTTTCAAGGATTTTTTCCCCTTGGTAGTCAAGGTCTTCCTGTGATTTTTCTTGCTGTGAATTTTTTTCTTTTAAAAATTTCACCTACCAGGTTTTCGGGTCACATTAATTAAGTGAAGATATGTGTAAAAGATATAATGAGATTGAACAAGTGATATCCGTGGCAGTGTGCCAAGGAAGAACTTACACAACCAATGTCGAATATAACAGCGGATGGGAGAGAATCAGTTAGTTTTCATTGAAATCTCTGGAAATTACTAGATGCAGAGTATACAATTGTCTTTCGTCCACTGTTTATGTCTACTTTTCCCGTTAAATTATTCTGATGTTAAGATTCGTTGTTCAATTTTGTTTTCTTTGTGTTAATTCAGTTGAGGATAAAATTCGAAATTACAGTCTGCAATACACTTTATACCACCTTACTGTTAAAGTAATCTGTAGTAATTACTTGTAGAAAACCAATATACCTTAGAACATCATGTGGTGAGGTGGAAAAAGTGAAATTATGGTGCTAAAAATGAATTATTTTTCCAGAGTTTTGGAATTTTGATGCATTTGCCTGTTTTCTGTATACTCATGCCATGTTAAATTCGAAGAACTTGGACATGCCATTTCTCAGATGAATAGCATACAGATGAGGATAGGATTTGTGATATGAGAACTAACATAGAAATGGTAATGTCTACAACCTCAGTCCTGCTTCAAGTTCATGGAGAGGAAGCACATGGAATATTGAGACCTGCTGAACCAGTTGTCCGATTAAACTTGAAATTCAGCATATATTACATACAGGTGACTAGTCGTTGATTTGGCCAAGTCTTGATGGCCTGATACTGAGGGAAAAGTTTCTGGTCTGATCTCTCTAGAGCCCCCAGATTACCGTTGGTCAGTGACATTGAACATCACTGCTTTGTGTTTTGTCACTTGTAGCAAAGAGGTTACACAGAAAGGGGCAGCCAAGGAGATGGTAGCTCTTGGATCGGTCCTATAGAGGTGAAGAAGATACATTTTTCTGTTGACCAAGAACATGTGTTATATATTTGTATGAGGTTTGAAGCCCATGGACAGCAACACGAACAAAAAAACCATAACGTAGTGAATGTTTCTGTCCTATTTTGGCAAAAACACCAATTAAGGTTATCTTTATTTACTTCTACAAGTCAATAACAAGTAAAGCAGACTATGCTTCAGATGTTCACGAGGGCAGCAAATTAAGTTCGGGACAGCGTCCTTCCCAATTTCAAACAGAGAAGTTTTTGTCACGGATGTGCTCAGGGCCAAATGTTGTAATACCTGATGTGAAGCCTAGATGATCTGGTGCTTCCCACTCTTAGTTATTCAGAAAAAAAGCTGCTCAGTAACCGGGGTACTGATGTGACAGACTTACATTGGCATTTTAATTGCGTATAAAATATCTATTTTGTACTGTATTCAGAACTTGAAAGCTGCGGACTCGGTAAAAATTGTGTATCTTCGGAGATAACTTACTACATTTGTGTGGCAGGGAAATACCACTATTACAATGGAAGTTGGCCAAGCGTAATGATTCTGGTGTTTTAGCACAGCCATACCAGATGTAAATGAGTTGTCAATGCAATGAAAAGTATTTATTTTAGCTGTGATGCCTCCTCCATGTGACACTCTGAATATAATAGACGCATCAGATGTTTCGTTTGTGAACTGGTGAGGAATTAATAAAGAGATACTCTTAGTATCTTATTCATAGGCAAGATAAGATGAATGTGTAGTCTTGTTCAACTCTGTAGTAGATGCAAGAGAGATGCAAGCACGTTATGGTTGCACATCTCTGGCTTTGTTTCAGAAGAGTAATGGCCAATCGAAGTTACTTTAGGCTAGATGGAGCTTAATACGTGCTAACGAAGGTGCATGAAAATGGCATGACATTTATAGTTGATATTAGAGAGCTCCACAACAATGGTTGATCTTGCAGTGTCCTGGGCTGTCTGAGCCCTAACTAGTATAGCATGAAAGATGCTTTATTTAAATAAAGGTAGTGACAATAATGTCATTAATTGAAGTGTGTGTTTAGTTGTTATTACTGCATTAGTGTATCCAAAAAGAAGTATTGTTATAGCTGCAGAATGGAGTAAAATGTTTGAGAAATGTGATTAATTTTAATGGTTCTTTAACTGGGTAATTCAATGAAAAACAAGAAACTATTTTTAGTTGTAGTGTTAAGTATTACATTTTCATCACTTATAGTTTGAGAGTAGATTTACTACTCAAGTAGGCCAAGCGTCATTGATGCGATTCACAAATCTGAGCAAGGTGACACCAAAATTAACCATGATGTTGCAGGAATACAACTTCTTGTACATTATTCTATGGGATAGCAGTACAGTAACACAACTTTTTGTTTGTAGGTGATAAAAACATGTCGTCTCACTGAATGATCAGACCTGCAAAATCAGATGGTTATAAAAGCCAATGATTCCTGGCCATACAGTGAATGATGATTTCAATTGTGGATGAACTTGGGATCTAAATTTAGAACTACTCATTGCGTAGCATAGCTATCACATATAGATGAATGTAGTATGGATACACACAAATCCAAAAGAAGTTAGGAATGTAGAAAAGTACCATTGTTACAAGCCTCAAAAGGACAGTTCCATGTTCGTGATGCAGATGATGGTCCCAAGAAGGCTTAGGTAGGAAATATTTCAATTTTTGAATAATTCAGAGAGGTAGACCACTAGTTTCTAGCAACTGTGCCAGCATGTGGAAATGTTTTTCGTCTCTGGAGACGTACATATGTTGGATGATAGTGGAAACAAGTTACCGTGTGTTCTGTTCATGGAAAAACAGAAAAGAAAGTTAAAGGTTCTGCTCTGCTAAGAATAGCTCTGGATATAATTGGTTTTCTCTAAAAGACTGATATGGGTAGCCATTATATACCGTACATTGCTGATTATTTTGTTAAGTAGGTCAAAGTATATACACCAGGGGTGGGAAACTCCATGACCATTGGTCACACATGGCCAGTGAATAGCATTATTATAGCCAGCTCGAGTTTAGGAATCAACTTTTTCCATCATTTATTTTTTGTCGTAAATTTGGTAATCAGTAACTGGACCGCCTCTCGTCAACGCTAATGTCACACGCTTCATCACTGTCACTGTCACAGACTCTGCTAATTTTGTAACGTCAGTCTGGTTTAGATGCTCGTTTTTGAGTGTGCCTTGTTTTGCATGCGCTTGCAAACATATTTTTATTGTGCAACTTTTAGGTGTTTAATTATATTTTGTTTTTAATCTCATAATATGGATAAGTGGATAATTCGAAAACAAAAGAATCCAAATGATGGTGAAAACAGAAAATGAAGACAATTAAAATTAATTCTGTCATTACTGACAAAAACAGAATGACACGTTACTGGAAAATGTGAAACGAGAATTTAATAAAAGTTGTGAGCTGAAATTTGTAGTAATTCAAGTAAATAATAAACCAGTGTGTGTTTTGTGTAACAAAGTTTTTAGGAATAATAGAGTATGCAACCTTAAGTAACACTTTAACAATTTTCACAACCAATTTGATGTAAAATATCTAAAGTATACAACCTTAAGTAACACTTTAACAATTTTCACAACCAATTTGATGTAAAATATCTAGTTGATAGCAAAACACGTATGAATGAAATTTGTTCTCTGAAAGTACAATATCACGAACAGAAGGGAGGCCTAAAAGATTTTTATCATTGATAGAACTAGTTACGTTAGCTAGCTATGAAGTAGCTTGGATTCTAGCTCAAAAAAAGAAATAATTTTCTGATGCTGAACTAGCAAAAGAAATATTGATTGTGGTCATTGAAACTCTGTTGGAGAATTATGATTCAAAAATAGAAGATGATATTCTTCAGAAGGTAAATAATTTGGAATCAAGTTGAAGAACAACTGTCAGTAGAATGCTAAAGAAGACAGAAAATCAGTTGTTTGAACAACTAAAAGACTGTATTTTTATTTAGCACTAGATATGTTAATGACACTACACAGTTGACATTTTGAGTTCAATATGCAACATGAGATCTTCAAGTGAGGAAAGAAATGCTTGGCCTTTGGGAATTACGATATCAAACATGTGGAAAAAACATCTCTGACAAATTTCTTAAAATGTCAAAAAAGTTCAATTTGGATTTTAGAGAACTGGTTTCTGTCACAACAGACGGTGTTCCCGCCATGACTGGGGCGAAATTAGGATTTGTTTCTATTTTTAAGCAGCATTTAATTGAAAATAATGTGAAGACCAAGCTGCCATCTTTCCATTGCATTTCGAATCAGGAAAATTTATGTTCTCAGATGTCTAACAGTGATTAATTGAAAACTTTGATGGACATTGGTGTAAAAGTTGTGAATTATATTAGAAGTGGAAGCTCTCTCATCCATTGACTGTTTGTTTAGTCTTTGAAGAAAAGCAGTGACTGTACTTTTGATGATCTTACTGATTAAGTAGGATGGTTAAGTAGAGGAAAAGTCTTGGAATGATTTACTTCCTTATTTCCTCAAATAAAAGAGTATCTTTTTAAAAAGGTAAGATTGAAAATTTCCCTGAAATAAAAACTTTGTCATCGCAGTGTGGTTTGAACTTTCTGTGTGGCATGATGGTTCACTTGAATAATTTGAATACAAGCTTCAGGAAAGGGGTAAAATAACAAGCAAGTAATCACAGTGCGGTTGGTTTTTTTTGGAATTTCGCACAAAGCTACTCGAGGGCTATCTGTGCTAGCCGTCCCTAATTTAGCAGTGTAAGACTAGAGGGAAGGCAGCTAGTCATCACAACCCACCGCCAACTCTTGGGCTACTCTTTTACCAACGAATAGTGGGATTGACCGTCACATTATAACACCCCAACTGCTGGGAGGGCGAGCATTTTTGGTACGACTCGGGCGCGAACCCGCGACCCTCAGATTACAAAGCGCACGCCTTAACGCGCTTGGCCATGCCAAGCCCCAGTAATCTAAGTCTATTTCAATTAAAGCTAAACCTCTTTGCGGAACAATCACAAAAGAATGATTTGACACATTTTGCAAAGTTGAATAGATTTCTAGAAAATAAGGACTATGATTTCTCTTATGCTAAAAATGATCTCTAGATAAACTGCATCAAAAATCACGTTCCACCGAATTTAAAAATTTGAAATTGATAGTTGAATTTTTGCGTGATCCATTTCAATTTGACTTGGGAAATTTCAGTAAGAAAATTATATTTTTTTTGTCTTTGGATAAATGTGAATTTGAGACGAGATGCTTACCTTGCAAAGCGAAGAACACATAAAAGGTTAACAAAAATGTTCTATCAGAGAGATGTGGCTCACTGTCCCGATAATTGAGAATCTTTCAGTTTTAAAGATGGCAATTTCAAAATTATTTTCCATGTTTGGATTTACATGGATCTGTGAGTCAACATTTTCGACTCTGTATTTTCTCAAGTCAAGATACAGATCCCGGCTTACTGACATAAATATAGAAGCAGAGCTGAGACGCTCAGTGACATTAAGCCAGTTGATGAAAACCTCCATCAATTTTTACATCGAAAGTTAGTTGAAATGCAGTTATTTTGATTAAACTAACATCTTTCAATTTTTTTAATAGTGTGACTAATGTTATTTTTATTAGCTACAGTTGTGACTACTGTGAAAATAAGTTAGCTATTCCTGATATAAACTGTTGATACGTTAGGTAACACAGTCCATCACTGAGATGCTGCTAAACAGCTTATAACAAGATTAGAATTACGTAGAGAAACCAATTGTACTATGTTGCTTTTGTTTGTTTGTTTGTTTTGGAATTTCGCACAAAGCTACTCGAGGGCTATCTGTGCTAGCCGTCTCTAATTTAGAAGTGTAAGACTAGAGGGAAGGCAGCTAGTCATCACCACCCACCGCCAACTCTTGGGCTACTCTTTTACAAACGAATAGTGGGATTGACCGTCACATTATACGCCCCCACGGCTGGGAGGGCGAGCATGTTTAGCGCGAGGCGAGCGCGAACCCGCGACCCTCGGATTACGAGTCGCACGCCTTACGCGCTTGGCCATGCCAGGCCATACTATGTTGCTAATGTCAACAACCATATTGTCTTAGTTGTTGAGTGTAGGGAATTATCATACTTTAAAAGTATTTTCCTTTACACTCGTAAACTAATAAATCATGAAAATAGTTTAATTACCTTGTTATAATATTTTGCAAGCATTTGTCTCAAAATTTTATTATTGCAAGGTATAAAACCTTGTTTTTGTCACATGCAAAGTATCCAAGTATCTTTCTTTAAACTTTTGATATATTGGAACCGAAAAATGTTCGTGTATCACTGTTTCAGAATTGTTCAGAGAATCGGAACATAATAACGTAAAGTTTACTTAACTCTTGAAATATATTCCAAATTATAACTTCCTTAAAAGGATACCAAACCCAACCCAAAATATATATAGAGAATTTTTCAAAAAAATATTAAACTAATTTTTATTAACATGTAAAACTAGAAGTGTTGTATGGATATTTTGTGCAACATTTTAAAACGTCTTTGTCATGTAATCTTACGGCAAAAAAAAACTTAAATATACGAGGACAAATATTTTACGTTAGGGACATGCTATGTGTAAAACAAAAGACGTCAGGTAATATTTTCGATAAAGCTAAAAGTTTGTATTTAACATTAAAACTGTCTGTTACAAGACTGAAAATAATGTTCGTCTAATATTCTGCACACGATTTCAAAAGCATTTACCCTACAGGGAGTTAAGTGGTAAAGCCAAAGGTGATTCAGTCATACCTAACATGGCGTTTTAAGAATATTTTTCTTTTGTTCGTGAAAACACAAATAACCTAATGAAAATTTACTTCCTCATATCTATTGTATGACGATTTTTTCTTATATGCTTGAGAACGAAACATAAAATAAAGTGGTTATTCCTTTGTATATAATCCAAAAACGTGGAATTCATAAAATGTGAGATAAATAGTGTTCTTCTGGTATATTTTGTACACATTTTAAAAGTATTTCTTTTCAAAATGTAAAGTAATTTTTTTTTTGTGATTCGCTTTGAAAAGGGTTCCTTCGTATATTTCGTATTTATACTTGTTTTTGTTGTTTTGAATTAACCACAAAGCTACACAATGGGCTATCTGTGCTCTGCTCACCACGGGTATTGAAACCCGGATTTTAGCGTGTAAGTCCTCAGACATACCGCTGAGGCACTGGGGCCCCGTATTTATACACTATAATGTTATAGCATTTGAAATACCCTTTATTTGTCAAAAACGTATTGCTTTCCTGTCTCACTCGTCTGCATAAATATACGGCTGGTTCTCGGAGTTTTAACGTACATTTTTCATTTCAGTGCAATTTTGAGTAAAAGTTAGATACGTCTGGAAATACCTGAAGACGACGCGAATAAAATAAGCATATTTGGAAAAATAGTTTGCAATTTCTTCCATTTTAGGTTATGAATTTTATACAGTTGAGTCATGTGTTTTCTTACAGTGTACTTATTAGTAGCTTTGAATGGCGTAAACATTAGTTTAGATATTACACGTTGCATTGATGTCAGGTGTCGTTTCATATTGGTATTTCTCGACTTTCACATGGATACTGCTGCTAAGAATTTTCTCTTGGCTTGACCTATTGACTTATCAGTTTTTCTGGTCACATTAATAATGTGAGTAGGTAGAGATAAGGAAAGCTGTCTTACCTGTTTTTTGCATTAGGAACGACAAAATGGCGTTAGTAGCAGTGTATTTCTGGATAGTTACGTGTGACCAATTTTGTATATACAAGCCGGTTAAGGATGATTCCTCTGTAGGTTGCTGTGAGGTGTCATAAAAAGAGAAGACACAATCATCTTTCTTCACTATATTTGCCTACCTACCTGGCCTGGCATGGCCGAGCGCGATAAGGCATGCGCTCGTAATCTGAGGGTCGCGGATTCGCGCTAAATATGCTCGCCCTCCCAGCCGTGGGGGCATTATAATGTGACGGTCAATCCCACTTTTCGTTGGTAAAAGAGTAACCCAAGAGTTTCTGTACTTACGTACTAAACACTAACAAATCAACGTAAAAGACAAGATGACAAGTACATATAGGATAATCCTCCCCATATTTAGTTCGGATTGAAATCAGAATCCGTGCTCACGATCACTTTGAAGCATTTTTTTTTAAATAACGTGTGGATAAGCCATTTTCATAGATTTTCGTTAATGACAGATTTTTGTTGATCGGGTTTGTACCAAATTTTATGAGCACATTAAGATCGAGATACCAATAAGATCACAATACAAAAACATGATCTAGATCGTTGATAATTCTGGATCTGAAACGCACCAAACATGCTCGCCATTTCAGCCGTGGAAGCGTTATTGTGTAACAGTAATCCCACTATGCGTTGGTAAAAGAGTTGGCGGTGGGTGGTGATGCCTACCTGCCTTCCCTCTAGTGTTACACTGCTAAATTAGGGACGGCTAGCGCAGATAGCCCTCGTGTAATCATTACTAATGGGCGAAAGTTATATCCATGAAGTAGCAGTAAGAAAGGTAACTAGTTAATTTCACCCACCACCAACATTTGGGTTTCTGTAATTGAAGAATGGACTTTATAACTCTTATAACGCACCTAAGGCCTCAAGTTGCAGAGTTCCGGAATGAGAACAATATATCCTCAAATTTATTTCCTGTCATGATTGGTTCTTCAGTTAAATAATTTCTTATTTATGGGATAGGCTTTCACGTGATCGATTTTGTCTCATAGTGGTGTAAGTCCGGTGAAAACGTTCATTCCTTTCTTTCTAATGCAGCAACACCTAGAATAAAAAAGTAAAACTGTTAAATCATCATATTTAAATTAAAATCACTACGATATTTTATGCAGAACGTTTTTATTTTCTTATCAAAGCCGCATCGGGTTGTCTGTTGTGTACAGATTTTTGCGCCGTAAGTCGGTAAACTTACCGCTGTGCTACCTGGGGACTTTTGTAGCACACTAGTCGGAAGTTATTTTTAATATTTTATTGGAACTATCGTTTAGTTGGTATTACACTTCTGAATATCTAATTATTTATACTGTATGCAAAAAGGAATAGCTATATATATACATTTTCACCAGGACAGATTTAAAAGATTTGAGAAACGGACAGGTATGGCATGACGTTTGCATACAGCTGCTCCACACTTTGGACATGTTATATGAGTTGCAGTCAAATACCACTATTTGATTACAATAGCTCAATTAGTCGACGATGTGTGTTGTTAATTAACTGCCTCCGTATAGTCTGTTATTTCAAAATGAGGAACGTCTAACGTGGGTGGTCTCTACATCTAGTTTTGCAAAAATATTCTAAAGAAACAAATTTAAGAATAAATAAACAAATGTTTCAAAAATATCACACTGCTTTGTTTTGGGAATGGTTTAAAGCAAAGTTTGTTTCTGAAAAAGGATGTTTAAAAATACGAGGTTTATCAAACTGGGTGTTAGAGACGTCTGAAAACATCAGACATAGCTTTGTTCAAATCAAGGGATGGAATTTCAAGGCGAACAAACTGTGTTATTAAAGCTCAAATACACGTATTAGGCTATCTGCGTGTTCTCATATCCGAGATCGAATATGAATTTTAGAGTTAAAATATCTCAAATTTATCGCTAAGCCCTTGGAAGTATTGTGTTGTAGAGATAAGATTAGAACGATCAAACCAAAGCCTTCTTTCTTGTCGTTAGATGCAGAGACGTAGGTTTGAAAATGTGATTTGATTATCTTATGTCAGCGACAAGCGATATTTCTGTAATTCAACTGTTGTGATTTGTTTCTCTTATTCAAATATAACTTGGGAATATTTTCACCTCTGGACTTCCCGATAAGAAAAGTTCGTATAACGACGTCACGTTATTTAACCATCCTTTGCTTTCATTAATCTGAATAGTGAGTTGTTTATCACATTGTAAGTCATGTTTTGTTTCTGTACGCTAACTTTTTATATAATTTCGATTTCATGTCATTGATTGCTAATAAGCTTTGCTTATTTGTGAGACGGTCCCATTTAACAAGACGATTGGCATTACGAATCCATTAGTAAACGTCTATTCAACTCTTAACATAATTTATTGTATATGTGTATATATTCTGTAGAGATTTATAAAGTAGTTTCAGCACTCAACGACACTTGTGATCTTAAGTGCTACATCGGAGCTTCTTGATTTTACAAATAAGATTCCGTAATTATCCAATTTCCGGGTGTTTGCGCTGAATCTAAATATAGAAACTAGGTATAGTGAAAAGAAACAACACTGCCGTTTTGAACCCATTATCTGACAAAGATTCACTTCAGAATTTTGTTTTAAACCTTCCATATACGAAGCTTAAACCTAATGTAATATCCTTAAATACATGTTACACGTCAGTATAATACTTTTCAGGACTTTTTGTTTTCCTCCAGTCACTGAAATATGAATATTTAACACGTGTTTTTAATTTATATTTTATCTTATTAATAATAAATACTCGAGCAATCGACACACAAGAGGTTAACGGTTCCAACTATTTCTACAGCATAAAATTGAAAAGATTTGAACGAGACACACAAAATTACAAACGAAACAAAATTTAAACGAATGTATTCGTTCCGTTAACTTCGTTTGATATTAAAATGGTATTTGCTTTTAATGTGTTTTTTAGTGTTGTACAAAACCTTCCAGTGTCGGTAAAATGTGAAGAAAAAAAAGTGTCGTTCCTAGAGCGCAGCGAGAATAGCTGTTACCATGACTACCGCGTTCTCAGAAGTCTGAGTTCGTATAAATCAATAATCTATCTGTGCTCAAAAGGAAAACGGAGGGAAATTTCAGGTTTTCTGAAAGCAGATGACGTTTACAACTCGTGTTTCTTCAATCTATATATGAAACAAAGAACAACCGCGGTTCAGATAGAACGCGTTTCTGAAGAAATCAATACACGCGGAAAAAAATAAAACTCTATTCAGTGTCTACCAATTTTATCATTAGATAAAGAAATTTTAGAACTTATTTTAAATGAGCTACATCTGCGTACAAACGTTTGAACGAAGTTTATAAACATTCACCAATTTATTTTAATACTAAAAAGAAAATCACTATTTGCGTAATTTCTAGAAAACGTGGTACCTTATCATGGGAACTCTGACAATAATAAAAACGTTGCTCTCTAGGGTAATCCTGGTTATGCGGGAAATTTTCTTGACACATTAACAAGTCATTACGTGTGTAAAGTGTGGTAGTGAACAAAACGAAGAAGAATGATTCTTTGAGACTGCTGGTATTTTCAATCTGAACGGAACCTTATGTAACAAATAGGACAAGTTGCCACGTTAGAAATCTATAGGTTTCAGGGGTACCCATTATAATTTCGAATTAATGACAAGCGAGGATCATCCGCCGCTAGAAGGCTTTGTCCAGCTTTGAATGCAAGAGAGGGTCTGACTGTCACAATTATAACGCAAACACAGCTACAAGAAAGGAGTTTGTTCAGCAACATCGGGAGATGGACTTTGGATCCTCTGTTTTAAAACCAGCTATACAAATGTCTGTGTGCTCTTATCCTGCCCAACTTTTGAACTGATATATTAGAATGAAAGTAACCAGTGAACTCACCGCCAACTGTTGAGATGCCCTTATGTGATCAAATAATGAGATTTGATCGTAATTCTGTTTGCTCCTTCGGCTCCGAAACGCTGACCACGTTCTTGCGGAAATGGGTAACCAACCATGAATTCTCGTATTCACAGCCTAAACATGATAGCTATTTAATTACGCCCTATCCTTAAAAGTAAGTAGCAAGAAAAAACAACAACAAACAAGCCTTGTAATAACCCGTACATGTATGTAAACACACTTCTCGAGATCTCTAGTGTTATATAAGGTAGTGCTGTTGTTTTGTTAAAAATATTCTTCCTGATTGTTATAAAGACACATAACTAAAATATGCGAAGTTTTGATATGCTTGAAGAAACAACTAAACCACTCTCTGTCTATCATCGTCCATTTTTCTGTCATTATCTGACCGAAGTTGATACGAAATGGTAAAAAGGGGCTACACTGACAACACTTAAAGCACTGACTGTCAGAAAAATTGTTATTATTTGTTCTTTTGAAGTTAAGCACAAAGCTACACAATTGCTTATCAGTGATATGCTCACCACGGGTATCGAAACCCTGGTTATAGATATTAAATAAAACTTTTGTGAATTGAAATTATTTAAAAACATTCTCGTTTGTGTCAGTACGATAGTTTTTTTTATAAATGTGTTGAAATGGAAATAAAGGTCCTGCCATTCTTATTTTGTAAACAAACACGGCAGTTAAGATTGGATACTTAAGTCTGTAATAAACAACTTAAACTGAATATTCGGTATTTAAACTAGTAATAAACAAGACAATTAAGATTCGATATTTAAGTTAATAATAAACAATGTGTGTGTTTTTTCTTGTAGCAAAGCCACACGGGGCTATCTGCTGAGCCCGCCAAGTGGAATCGAACCCCTGATTTGAGCGTTGTAAATCCGGAGACATACTGCTGTACTAGCGGGGTCTAGTAATAGACAAGCCAATTAAGATTCGATACTTAAATTAGTAATAGTTTCCTAACCTTATAAGTTTAATTGGCAAGAGATATTATCCAAGGTCAGTGGTTTGTTTTATAGGAAGTATTCTGTTGTTGGCCTGGCGTGGCCAAGCGTGTTAAGGTGTTTGACTCGTAATCCAAGGGTTGCGGGTTCGAATCCCGGTCGCACCAAACATGCTCGCCCTTTCAACCGTGGAGGCGTTATAATGCGACGTTCAATCCCATTATTCGTTGGTAAAAGAGTAGCCCAAGAGTTGGTGGTGGGTGGTAATGGCTAGCTGCCTTTCCCCTAGTCTTACACTGTAAAAATTAGGGACGGCTAGCGCAGATAGCCCTCGAGTAGCTTTGCGCGAAATTCAAAAAACAAATTAGTTCTGTTGTTCCGAACAATGGAAATCGCATTATGATTCTTGATGTTAATACCCATGCCAGCCCTTCTGAGATACATTAAGATTCTGTAAGCTGACGGGCGTTTGGGTCGACGTTAGTTTTTCCATTTTGTTTCGCTGTTGGACTGGTATGTTCCTATATTCACAGACCACATGCACTACTGTTAATATAACCTTCGAAGCATAGTGACAGTGATAATTGAAGCATGACTGAAGTGTAAATTCAGTGAAAACTGTACGGGTGAGCTCTAGCAAATGTTCCACTTCTAAATTAGTTAATTTAAGAGTTATTGAAGCTACTGCATTACGTCCTCAATGTAATAAAAAGTTGTATGCTGGTGAAACTAATTTTTTATGAACAAAGTGCCAGTATTAACGCAAAGGGACGTTACGTCAGATGGGCTTATACAAAAGTAAAACATACTTATTGATGTTGATGAAGTATACTTCATAAAACTATGGTCTCCAGATAGAGTTTACGATGAATTAGACAAAATAAAACAATACTTCATCAACATCAATAAGTTTCCTCCACAAACCGTAGAAAACATTACACGCACACACCTAGACAGAAAGCAAAATCAACCAACAAAAGTAAATATATCTCACGAATAAAAAAATCACAAAACCATATACTGCTGCATACCATATATTCCCGACATCAGCAGAAAAATAACCAACATTTGGCAAAAACTAGTAACAAAATATGATATTCCAGTTAATACCAAATTTATTCAAAAACCAGGCACAAAACTGAGGTCTATACTATGTAAGAACTACACTGACAAACACCACACCAAAATTATTTATAAAATACAATGTGATAACTGCCACGACTTCTATATTGGAGAAACAAGTAGAAAAATGGAAACCAGATTCAAAGAACATAAAAAGTCACCTTCACACGTTTTCGAACACTGCAAGTCAAATGAACACAACATAACCACAGAAAACACTAAAATACTAAATAAAGAAACAAACATAAACAAACGAAAAATTAAAGAAGCCTTACTTATACAACAACTTAAACCCAAAATAAACCAATATAAAGAAACGCCTTTATACCTATATTAATATTATAAATAAAATTATATATTCAAACATCTAACCCCGCCCTCTACATTGCGACACACAGTTACACTACCCCTTGCAAACATGTGGGCAGCTTCCGGTCAGTTACCTCTTTCTTTGTGAACCTGACGATGACCGAAGAAGGTCGAAACGTTGTTCGCTCTTCTATTTGAAATATTTTCTCAACCCAAACGAGCCGTTTTTGCGTATAAAATTCTCAACAAGTGGGTTTCTCGACATCACTGATTTTTAGTAAACACTTGTTTTTCTTATAGCAAAGCCACATCGGGCTATCTACTAAGCCCACCGAGGAGAATCGAATCCCTGATTTTAGCGTTGTAAATCCAGAGACTTACCGCTGTATTAGCAGGGGTTTAACTAAATGGTATAGAACATTATGAATTTACAAGGTGATTAACGGCCCGGCAGGGCTAAGTGTGTTTAGGCGTTCGACTCGTAATCCGGGTTTGAATCCCGATCGCACCAAACATGCTAGCCCTTTCAGCTGTGGGTGTGTTATAATATGACAGTTCAATCCCATTATTCGTTGGTAAAAGAGTAGCCCAAGAGTTGGCGAAGGTGGTGATGACTCGCTGCCTTCCCTCTAGTTTTACAATGCAAAATTGGGGACGGCTAGCACAGATAGTCCTCGAGTAGCTTTGCGCGAAATTCAAAATACAGACAAACAATATAAGATGAGTAATTCACCTGGCGTGTTCTAATTCACCAGTTTAAAATAGTATTTATTTTTATGTGTTGAATTTAATTATATTTTGATTAGCTTTACTGATTCTTATAGAATACTAACTAATACTAACTAATTTAACCACTGTTAAATAAACACAATAGTAAAAACCTAAAAGTCATTAACTGGTTAACCCCAGCTGTGTGCCTTCACAGCACTGACACATAAGGCTGGTCTGTCAATTTCTAAAAGATTCTCTACAAATTATCATTCAAATGAGTCATAGAACATATTTGGATTATTTTTAAGAGACTCACGTCGAGACAAAAGCAAATACGTGATTTTTCAATTTTATATTTTAAGAAACTTTATATTTACGTATTTGACTTCTGTCCAGATTGTAAAAATCAAACTCAATAAATTTAAGAAAAAAATAATAGCTCAGAAAAACGTTTTACACATACGCAACAAACAAGAACAAAAGAAAGATATTTGTGTTATATATATATAGCCAGGCATAAAAATAATACATTAAAATACATTTAATTAAAACCAAGCATGTAATATATTTAATTTAACTTAATTATGCCTACTATGTGTCTTTGTAGATACCATAAATTGTTAGGTATGGTAATGAAAAATATTATCAAAATAATTTCAAGAAAATAATAGTCAACAAACAGAATAAACTAAAGCAGAATATTTGTTCTAACAGAATAAATTTCTATTTACAATATAATTTTGTTATATAAGAAAAACGTGTATACGCCGTTACTCAAGGTTGAGGGTTTGTTTGTTTGTTTTTGAATTTCGCGCAAAGCTACGCGAGGGCTATCTGCGCTAGCAGTCATTAGCTTAACAGTGTAAGACTGGAGAGAAGGCAGTTAGTCATCTCCACCCACTGCCAACTCTTGGGCTACTGTTTTACCAACGAATAATGGGATTGCCCGTAACGTTATGACTCCCCAACGGGCGAGCATGTTTGGTGCGATCGGGATTCGAACCCACGATCCTCGGACTACGAGTCGAACGCCTTAACACACTTGGCTATGCCGGGCCCAAGATCGAGGGAAACTTAACGTTGAAAATATTGTTCTAGACATGTACGAGCGGAAATCCGTTGCGCAGGGCACGTTTGTTTTGAAAAATGTTTAGGAAGTACTTTAGATTATATTAAAACTATTTGAGATTTGCGATATAACATTTTCATGTTACACAAAGTTAAACATGTTTAATTTCCGTGTAGAAAACATAAGTGAATATACTGGTTAGGTACACCCTCTGAATGCAATCTTATAACATCGTGTAAGATGGACATAGAATTTTATGAAATTGCTTCGTGAAAACAATGAGAAAACCACAAGAATACGGTTTCATTGTCTGAAAAGATTTTCTCAGACAAGAATGTTGTTGTTGTCCATATAAAAGTTTTTAAAATTAATTCTTATAATTTCACTGTTGACCAGTAGAAACACAATTGAGTCTAAATATTGGAGGTCGATAAAAAATGTAATAGCAAATATTAACAAGAACGAATAGAGCAAAGTGTGCAAACTTTTCGCGAGTGCAATATTGTATAATTTTAAAACCATTTAAAGCTCAGCTACTGTTCTTACCTTTGATGTCGACATTGTCTTATTTGGCAAATCTTTAACACGTTTTGTTTCATGTTTATTATTTCTATACTTCTTATGGTACTTACAATTATTTGGCAGGTTTGTCATGTTTAACAGCATTGTAGAAAGACATACCGCAGTAGTTTGTGTTTTCACATAATTGTTGTACTTTCCCGAAAGAACTGTAAACCTAGCCTAAAAATACAATAGCGGTAACCCACTCACGTGCATGCAAACCATATGAAGTATTTTTTTTTTCTAAGACACCCAACTGTATAATCGATACAAATTATTTGGTGTGTTTGATGTTACCTCATTGCCGGTAGTTGGTCCAAATTACAGGTTTATGTCTGGACAGATGGTAGGCAATTATGTATATATTTCATCCTGTTACTGAAGTGTATTCCTTGTCCATATTGCATAGCGTTGTATTAAATATGAGTTGTTTTTATTGAAATGTAATCTTGTTTTCATTCAGGTTTGTGATTATATCTAATTTTTGGTATTGTCCCCCCTGTATTTTACTTTATTATAATGCTGTAGAATTACGTTCATCTATTTAAGTTTTAGGGATTTCGTAGCATGCACGATTTTTTTACGTCTGTTAGAACGAAGTAATCAGACTATTCTCGCAATGTTTCAACTACAGTGCAAACACGTAGCTTCCTACAATAAATCGGTCGGTAATAACTGCATATCACGCCTGTGCACAGCGCCACCTAACCCCGTGTTCTAGTGGTAGAGTCTATTGATTAGCGAGCGAGTGGTGCACAAGCTGTGTCGTGAACGGTGTCTCATTTACCGCAAGCTTCCTGCTCACCAACTACACGATCACTCTTTACAGACTTGTGAAGCTTCTATGCGAATTTTGTTCCTGGCGGTAAGCCAATAATTTACCTTATTTCTATTATCGAGATTTTATTTCTTGTGTTCTGTTAGTTGATTAGGGCCCCTCTATGTTGTGTTCTCGGTGCTACACACGAGACAAATCGCACCGATTTTCAAGGAGGACCGACGCCATTACTGTTGGTTCTGTGACTAAACATGAAATCCCAGTAGAACACTGACTAACCAAAAGTTGGGTAAATTGAAAACTGTGGTGTAAAGTGGTAAAAGTAATAGAGCAGTTGTCACCGGTGTTTCAATTTTCGAAAATTCACATAAAAAACAAGGTCAGGTTTTAATTTATAGTAATGATAGGTTTATGTCACAGAGCATAATTCCTAGTATAAAAAAATGTAAGACGTAATGTATTATCTGTATTATCTAGACTGTATTATCTGTAAATTCCATTAATTCCGCTCCACATAACTCATTTTGAATGATAATTCCCTCACCAGATGACTTTCATTTGTTCTGTGTTATTTCTCCACAGCACCTGTCTCTTCTCTGAAGGTTAGTACATGGGATATAATGTTCTGCAGATGTTTTAATGCTGTGGTTTAACTACAGACGTTTATCTTCAATGTTCACAAAGGTTTCCTGATACGATTCACACTACAGATTATTGCTTGTTGTAATCGAACATACTGTTATATTTTACATTGTGAAGTAATCAAATATAATGATGTATGCTCCATCTGATAGTTATACACCAGATAGTTTCTTTTAGTAAACTAATTAGTTTTTTGTTAGTAGGTGCAAATAATGATGAAAAGTAACGGAAAATTTACTACCGTGTATTAATTAGACATATTATTGCCTGTCACAGCTGATGTTGATTACTAGATAACAAGTTATATAATAGTTACCAATATTAGTTGTGGCAGGTAAGGACATTAAACGTATTATTAATTATCACAATTTATGTTGGTAATAACCAAATATCTTCTTTAAGCTAATGATACCTATCCGTGCTCAGCATAAAACGTTTTGTAATGTTTATAATTTCTTACACTAACCCTAAGAAATATACTTTTATGTGCTAATTGTAACTTTATTTTGATATTATTTTAAAATCTCATTACAGAATAAGTAAGCACTTTTTAAGTTGGTTAAAAAAGTTTCGACTACAAGAAAGTTGAAATCGCGAATTATATAAATTTAAAATAATATGTTAACAATGGAATTTATTTTCATGGAATATACATGTTTTAGTTTAGAAATTGTGGGAGAATCATTTGGGAAAAAAATCTATGAATCGAACTTGGAATTTTAGATGATTTCATTTCATAGAAATAAATCGAAGTAACCGTTAAGTTATTGGTTCAAATGAGTTAGAAATGTAGTTGTTTGAAATGTGATTACAAGTATTAAAGTAACGAATTTTCTAAGCTTCACTGCTTTATGTACTACATAGGTAACTTTAGTGCTTTCACTGCAATATTAATGTGCTCTCGTAAAGCCTGTTTTAAAGGGAACAACTTTTTTCAGTATTTCACGAGAACGATAATTGTTTGCATTGCAGATCGAAAAGTGTATATTATTGCTTCATAACATTTATATACGTATATAATGAAAGTTACCTCTCAAATATTTCGCTCATTTTGAACCAATCCTTTTGAAATTATCCCCTCTCTTTTTGTATGTAGCTTGATAAGTAAAGAGTTATGAGATTTCAAATTACATGAAAGCCAACAAACAACACGTGCTTAAAGAAGAAACAGTAAGACACTCGTGGTACATCTCAGGTCACGTGCTCAGAAGCCCAAATTAAATGGAAAAAAAAATTATTGTATTACGCTGGCATTAATTTCTTAGAACACAAAAACACACAAATATATGTCATCGTTCATTTGAAAAAAATTGCCTTAACGGGAGGACTAAAGAAAACACAAAATATGGACTTGTGCATTAAGAAGGTAGTTTAATCTTTTAATTTATCTGTAAGCAGCAAAACCTTTATGAGAGTAAGTTGCTTGTACTCACTTATTAGTTAAAGTAAAATACAAAGATTCTTGAAAACAAATAGAAAATGACGGTTCGTACACATTTCAGACAATACAGCAGTTTTATTTAATTCAACCTACACAATACTGCGCCACTGGTTTCATCCGAGTGTAATCGGTCGTCGTGTCATTAACTATGGCTCGCAAGGGCGTTTGACGTCAGAACATCTGAAATAGGTTCCCATGGCAACGCAACCAGTATGCATTGCGCATCTTACGTTATTGTCTAGAGTTTTGTTGTACTGAGATATTTCTGGTCTCCGTGAAACAATCTTGGAGTTTTATTGTTGAGATGGGTGTTTTTCTATAAATAAGTATTTCATTAACGCTTACCGCATGATTGCTTACTTTGTGTACTGATTTGCATACATTTGTAATTTGGACTAGATACATGAAGCTCATGCGTTTTCGTACGCGCAGTGGCGTTGATTAACAGAATCTTTTATTAATGAAACGATTTTACGCAGGCCTGCACCAACACCAACAATATAGAAAGAAAAGAATTTCTGGTGACAAGCTTTTTTAATCAAGTCTTACATACAATCGAATGAATATATATTTTAGGAAATTCTCCAAACACTTTGAAGTTTTTTTAATGACTTAGATATTGGAATGTTGATAGTGTGAGAAGCGATAAAAGTTTGAAAATAACTTAAGGTACAGTTTTAAGTAAACGTGCAGTATATTCTCATAGTTGAAGCTAAATAGCTAATACTTAAAATCATGTGTTGTCCTTATCTTTTGAATCCATGCCTGATGGGAAAACAATGGTACAGGCCCAGTTTTCCCAAGTTTTCAAGTACCTTACAAATTAATTAAGCTTATACAATGAGTCGGGTAAGTAGCTCAAAACTAAACACAGTATTCCAGATATGGGCTAATTAGTGGCTTATACAAATAAATTATAAACTCTTTATATTTGTACAGATTATTTCTGTAGATCTAAAATCGTCTTTGTCCTGCTACTAGCAACAACACAAAACTTGGATGACTTGAGAAAGTGTTTAAACCATTATAGGAAGATCCATTTCTTCAATGACACTGTTAACGCTGCTCCCATATAAATTACACTTATCATTAAAATTGTGATAACCCATGTGCATTATCTTGCAGCTACTATAATTGAAACACATCTGCCAATTATTTGCCCAACTCACAAAATGATCTAAATCCTTTTGTAAAGCAGCAGCGTCCTCTTCACAGCTAGCAACACCCAATACCTTGATATCACCAGCAACTTTAAGTAATTTATTGACCATTCTTTCATATATGTCATTGATGTAAAACAAAGAGTGGCAAACATTTTCAAGGCAAGATTTTCTTATAGTGAAACCATGTTGACTATCCAGTAAAACTCGAAACTTTGCAAAGCATTGTTTTACAGGCTGTTTAAAACTATTCTCACAAGTGATGTAAGACTAATGCGTCTATAATTACTGAGACAGTTTTGATTCTCTCTCTTATTGACATTGGCTGACTTTCAATCCTTTGGCGTCTGTTTTTTGTTCAAGGACTTATAAAAACAATAGCACGTGGGGTCACTTATCCAATCCTTCAAAACTTTTGAGGAAATATATTATCTTACCCAGGATACTTATAGTTTCTTAAACTTTCCAGTTTTTCCTAACAGGCTTAGAATTAATGTAATCATATTATACGAGCCTGCCTTTAAGACCCTACAGTTTCGTCCAAAAAAGAGACATTATTTATAAGACAGAATACCTTCTGTACGATATTGAACTTTTTGTCATTCAAAGTATTAAATTGTGACAGTCAAGTTACTACTTTAATTTTCTCCATCAACATAATAACATTTTACTTGTTTTTAAACATTAGAACGTAAGATTCTTGGGATACAGAAATTGACTTGAATGTTTAGTTTTTCTTATGTTTTTAATAATATAAAAAAACAACCTCGCTACGCAAGTTTTCCGTGTAATGTCTGTCACGCTTGCTTTCACCACGTGTAAATCACGAAACACTGAAGTTAAATATTTAATTTACGATATTTGCTAATCTGTATCACTGTTTGTTTGTTATAGTTAGTAACTGATATTTTTTTCTGTTTTTCTCAATTATATAAAAGGTAAAAACACATGATTACATCCGACCTCCCGAAAAAGACGTAAGATGTTGCCCTGTTTATGAAGGCACTTTAGGATGACATTTCGTGTTAACCAGTGCTAATTTGGATGTAGGAAATAGCTTTATTATCCATTTAGATTCTTGTTATATTATGTAGTGTGATGACTAAGATGATTTTATATTTGTACGTTGAAACGTCTAGTTCTGGTCACAATAAATATAATATTATGAAAACTATTTGTTACGAATCACCAGTAAATACATCGTTGCTGTTTGTTTGAAATGTGTCATAAATAGAGTTCTGAGTGATCTTTACTGTTCACGTATACATATACACTATGCTATGCACTAGGATCGTTCACTTATGTGGTGATACATCGGACTGATGGAAACTAGTCAGTCACAAGGGCCATTAGTTCCAGTGTCCCAAGGTATCACTAAGAGAATGTGGAGTTGCTTCCAAACTTACACCTAGATAAGGTGAGCCATCAACAACAAGTAAACAACAGTCATCTCAGATTTTGGCTCGAGAGAAAATCAAATGTTCCCTTAGCAAATGTGTACCACGTCGGGGTACAGGTGGTTATAAACAGACTTCAAAAGGTTAGCCTATACATTATACATTCGTGGAAGTACAATCTGCCCGTAGCAAGGCACAAGCCACTTTAGGCACAGTGGTACCAGTAATTTTTTTGCCTTATAACGGAAATTTAAGTACCCCATATATTTCAGCCTCGAATCAGATAACAACCATATACTCATTTGAAGATAATCTGTAACCAGATACAACTCAATTTTCATATTGAAACTTGACGTCTAAGACAGTGGTGAAAGTGTGGTATGAACAGAAATAAGCACTGATATATGCACAGACCTCTATATTCTGAGGAATGACACCATACAGTCCCCGCCTGTGGCTCAGCGGAATGTCTGCGAACTTACAACGCTAAAAACCGGGTTTCGATACCCGTGGTGGGCAAAGCACAGATATCCCATCGTGTAGCTTTGTGGTTAACTCAAAAACAACAACAACGACACCATACATAAAAAAATATATTCTGGCCTCTTCTGTTGCCTCTTTATGGTGTTATTGACGTACATCATCTTAACAGATCATGATGCTTGTTTTCTCTCATTGTGATTGGTTAGTCAACGCATTACTCAACGATTTAGTGGAGGTATTCAAACTTTCAATCCCATTGAACGTGTACGAGACGCTTCGCATCTCGTAACTCCAGTTGTCATAAATAACCTGGAAAAATTTCCTTTAGAGGAGTGATCGAGGACCGTATTAACACACTGATTTGAATCATACGTAACTATAAATCTCAAGTTTTCTTTCAATTTCTATGATTTTTGTTGAACACCAAATTGGAAATAATAGTGTTCTATTTTTGGGTTACAGTGACCACAAATTTTAAGTAGAAATTCCGTAAAACATTGTCATTCGAAACATAATCATGATTTAGATTTGTTTATCTAATGCGTATCACGTGTGTTACACGAATAAGGTATTTTCAGTGTTGGATATAAGCTGTATTGTAAGAAAGTAATTCGCGAACGCGAAATTAAAATACCGAAGGTTGGCATTTTAAATGACATTCGAATTAACTTTGTAGGAAAAGCTTTCATTGTATAATTATGATGGCAGTGTTATACAAAATATCTTGAAATGATTTATTATAACACTCTTACTGCACTATAACGAAAATCGCAATTTTCTAAAAGACTTGCTATTGTGGGCTCGTACGCTTGCAACTTCTAGTTAATATCAACTTTTAATAAACACAACTAGTGAAGTTTGTGAAATCGAAGAGTAAAAAAGTGAAGTCGTTTCGTATGATTATCGTTTCTCAAAATTTTCAACATTTTTCGCTTGTGTGGTTTGAAGCGCTGTTTCTCAGGTCTATCCAGGGAATGGAATATAGGAACATACTAAAATTAATTTTTTTTTACGTTAAATTAGTTGGATCCCAGTATCAGAATGAGGGAGACCGATAAATAATTGATGTTGACAATAATAAGGCGTGTGGTATTTGTGATGACAATAAGAAATCGTATGTTGGTATATGTGGTGAAAATAAGTAGACGTGTGTGGTATTTGTGGTGATAATAAGGAAACGTGTGTGGTATTTGTGGTGATAATAAGGAAACGTGTGTGGTATTTGTGGTGAAAATAAGAAATCGTGTGTGGTATATGTGTTGACAATAAGAAATCCTTTGTAGTATTTGTGATGACAATAAGAATACATGTCGTATATATGGTGACAATAAGGAAACGTGTGGTATTTATGGTGACAATAAGGAAACGAGTGTAGTATTTATGTTAACAATAAGGAAACGTGTGTGGTATTTGTTATGACAATAAGGAAACGTATGTGGTATTTGTGATGACAATAAGGAAACGTATGTGGTATTTGTGATGACAATAAGAAGACGTGTGTGGTATTTATGGTGACAGTAAGGAAACGTATGTGGTATTTATGACGAATTGTTCTTTTCAGAACTATAGAACTCCGTTAGGATGGTGCCTCCTAGAACAATAGATGAGTTGCTGTTTCGTCTACGAAAAGATTCTCCGGAAAAATCAGGAGCAGATACTGCGGGTGAGGAAGTAACCATGGCTGTCGATAGTAGAGCTGCTAGTGCTGCACCAGGAGCTGGTGATGCTGCTGGGACAACAACAGAGGGTTCCACCTCCACTCCAGAAGAGAATATTGGTGAAAAGATGCTCCATGAAATAATGGACAAGACCCATCGTAAGTCCATAAAACTTCTCTCACGCAAAATGAAAGACTAGATCTTTTTAAATGTTCATTTAGTATCCAGTCCAATAGGACTGTTAATAATCTCTCTGACAATATGTAAACTCAATTATTCACTAACAATAAAAAATTTTCAAATAGCATTATGAAGATATTTATCTCGGACACTGATCAGTCATTTGTATAAGAATATGATATACCGGAATCTTTCCATAGATCGATAACTTGTCAATAGCGAATGCGGATCATGCATGGCCTGCTTTTGTACCGATAAACTATCTTCGAAATATGTAGATCAAAAATATTTATTTTCGTCGTAGTGTTAGAAAGTCTTAAA
Organism: Carcinoscorpius rotundicauda; assembly: GCA_011833715.1. NCBI lineage: Eukaryota > Metazoa > Arthropoda > Merostomata > Xiphosura > Limulidae > Carcinoscorpius > Carcinoscorpius rotundicauda. The sequence continues at coordinate 175,496,720 of CM022391.1, read as the reverse complement.
GTTACATAGCTCCACCCACCACACCATTTCGTGAAAGTAAAATCTTTTGTTTGGTTTTTGAATTTCGCGCAAAACTACACGAGGGCTGTCTGCGTTAACCGTCTCTAATTTAAAAGGGAAATATTGGAGGGAAGTTAAAGAGTTATTACCAGTCACCGCCAACTCTTTGGCTGCTGTTTTATTAACAAATAGTGAGATTGATCGAAACGTTATAACGCCTCAAGGGGACGAGGATGTGTGGGGGAAAGAGAATTTGAACTCACAATTCTCAGATCGCCAGTGGAACGCCCTACCTATTTGCCCATGGCAGACAGAAGAAAAACAACTAATCTACCTTGTTATTATTTTGAGCACACACCGTTTCCTGGTTAGTTTATGGAGCTCAAAGTCTTCAAAGTACCAAAAGTAAATCTTTCTTGAAACTGGAAAATCTCTGCAATTAGGTCCTAGATTCGCCATGTCACATAACTTTTGATGTAAAATAATAGTCTTAGCCTAAATTTTTCAGAAGTAAACTGATAAATTGCTTTTCAAAATTACGATGTAGAGTTTTGTAACTCTGATAAATTATCTCTTGGATATTTATATTTTACACAAAAGTTTTGTCAATTGTAGAATTGAAAGCAGTCTAGAGTTTTTGGTTAACTTTAGATGTAAAACTGAGGGTTAACTGTTCTCTGTTTGCAGTTCCATCCTACGCCATAATTCTTATCCTGATTGGAATAGCTCTGCTTATGCTGTGTATATGTGTCTGCTGTCTTAGGAGGTGGTGTAAAAAGCGGAAAAAGGACGGTAAGAAGGGGTTAAAGGGCGTAGTGGACTTCAAAAATGTCCAGCTTCTGGGAAATGCATACAAGGAAAAGGTAATTGAAGTTGTTGAGAGATAAATGTTTTGTATGGATAAAAACGAGTTCTTGTAAGATTAAACAACATTAAGTATTATTTAAGAACTAAAGTAAAAATATGTTTTTTTTAAATTTAAGACAAATGAAAAACAAAACACAAGAGATATTTTGTGAGGATAAATGTGGATAGAAAATTACACTAAGAAAAAAACTGCTTTTTTGTTTGTAGTTAAGCACAAAGCTACACAAGGGGTTATATGTGCTGTGCCCACCACGGGTATCGAACGTTGGTTTCTAGCATTATAATTCCGCGGATTTACATTGCTGTGCTACTGGGGAGCCACATTAACTTACTAAAGATAGAAAAACCATTAACGTTCTATAAAGAAAGAAGGTAAAACCAAGACTCGTTTATAAATATGTATTTGTTAGGAACAGTATATTTTTTCGATTGTTTTAAATTTTATTATATTAAAGTTACATGGGCTATCTTCACTCTGTCCTTTGCGTGAAATCGAACCTCAGATTTTTAGCGTTGTCAATCCCGTAAATTTACAGGTGACTCACAAGGGGGGCATGCATTTGTATTACCTCATATTTTAATTGGCCCGGCATGGTCAAGCGTATTAAGGTGTTTGACTCGTAATCCGAGAGTCGCGGGTTCGAATCCCGGTCGCACCAAACATGCTCGTCCCCCCATCCGTGGGGGCGTCATAATGTGACGGTCAATCCTACTATTTATTGGTAAAAGAATAGCCCAAGAGTTGGCGGTGAGTGGTGATGACTAGCTGCCTTCCCTCTGGTCTTACACAGCTTAATTAGGGACGGCTAGCACAGATAGTTCTCGAGTAGCTTTGTGCGAAAGTAAAAACAAACAAACATATTTTAATTGTACTGAAATATATCCCCAGATTTTATTCATTACCAAAAGTCTCCAGTTTTCTCCATATCAACTTCCTTTGTTATAATAGCCCCCCAGTGGCTCAGCGGTATGTCTGCGGACTTACACGCTAAAATCCGGGTTTCGATACCCGTGGTGGGCAGAGCACAGATAGCCCATTGTGTAGCTTTGTCCTTAATTAAAAAACAACAACATTGTTATAATTAACTTCGTCATAACAAAGATTAATCTGTATAGATACGTTGTTAACTCTGGGCGTTCACGTTGTTTTCACTCAAGTGAGATTCGAAAATATTTATTAGTGCTAAACTTTATTAGCATCCTTTAGAATTGGAGTTATTACTAACTTCTGGCTAAAGCAAGTTATCGTTATTACAACAATTAAATATAACTTGAGGACATCTCACATCAGCTCAGTTGCAGTAGATTAGTTGTAGATTTATATACCAATTAAACAACGCAGTATAATTCTCAATAAAACATATTCATATGGAATGTGGTAAATTATTTACAAGTACAATATTTTTTCTCTAGCTTTATATATAGGTATTTGCTTCCGTTTCATTCGCCATATTTATGAGCGCCATTAATATCGAACGTGGAATGAGCGTTTACCGAACTCGATATTACAACTCATTTACCATCCAACCTTGAAAGCTAACTATATATGCTCAGAGTAGTGTTTTATACATATACGCTACTATGGTTCTCGGTACAAGAAAATAATTATTGGGACTCTAGAGGGAAATAGTTCAACGAAGAAAATTAGAACCAAAAGTTCGTACTTAGACGAAAAATAGTTAAATTTTTATTCATTACATGAACACGTATATAGCTATTCAAGCATCTTTATAAGTAGAACTAGTTTTAGATTTGCTCATCCAATATTGTGAAATGGTCATTGATTGTATTTGGATATTTTAAAAGTGGTTTTGAACGGGTGATTTTTGTGGCGTCAGTTTTTGTTTCATGACGATCCTAACAAAGTTAACCAATACTGTAGATGAAACCAAGGCTACATAAAGAACAGATTGAAGCTATTTACAAAACGTACAGAAATTAATGTGTGTTTCACGCACCGTCGTTGATTCCTGAGAAACCTTGGTATTAGCACGCGCGAAACCTTACATAAACGTCGCGAATCACATCTACTACTTTTTTGTTGTTGTTAAACACAAAGTTTTACTGTTGGATGGCTGCACACTGGAAGTATCGAAACCCGATTTTTATCGTAATGAATCCTCGAACCTACTAGTGAACAACAAAAGAAGGCAACTGTTTGTGATAAATGTTTTGTTTGTTTGTTTTGGAATTTCGCACAAAACTACTAAAGGGCTATCTGCGCTAGTCGTCCCTAAATTAGCGGTGTAAGACTAGAGGGAAGGCAGCTAGTCATCACCACTCACCGCCAACTCTTGGGCTACTCTGTTACTAACGAATAGTGGGATTGACCGTAACATTATAAGGTCCTCACGACTAAAAGGGCGAGCATGTTTGGTGTGACGGGGGTTCGAACTCGCGACCCTCGGATTTCGACTCGAACGACATAACCCACCTAGCCATGTTAGGCCTAGTGATCAATGAATATCCATTAAATTTCTCTAATAATGCAGTGTTAGAGTAGCTTAATATCTGAGATAAATGATTATGAAAGTCGAGTCTGTTTAAACAGAGTCGAGTAACAAGACCGTACAAATAGTATATCAAAACCAATAAAGAAAAACTAACGTTTATGAAAGTAAAAGTGGTGTTTAATTAGTCTTACAATAAACACTGGGAATATAATGCTATAATTAAAATAATCAAGTTAAATGTAGTAAAAAAGAAAAGATGTTGCTAAATATACTATGATGGAATCTACCCTACCTAACCCTACTTTGTATATTAGTATTAGTGTTAACGCTTTTACAAAAATCAATTAGAAAACAACGTTTCGACCTTCTTAGGCCATCTTCAGGTGGGTTTCTCGTCATCACGAGTAACCCTACTTTAACTGGCTTCCTGCATACGTAATCAGTTTATGGAACAAGTAACCAAACGTACTAAATGAAGTAATGTTCTTAAGCAAAAATAAGATACGAGGAATAGCATAAGAACAACAAAGATATAACAAAAATGGTAAAGTGTTCGTCAAAAAGTAATGTTATACTTTATAGGGGTCTTTCATTACACCTTGTATACATTAACACAGAGCTGAAACTTAGTGAAATATGAAAAGTTTCTTCTATCGTATTTTGAAAACTAGGGTTAATTTGTTTTATTGTGAATTCTTGCTACCTATGATGAGATTAATTAATATTTTTTTTCAGAATTTTTTTACCTTTTTTTCACACTTTCAAAGCTGAAAGCATCAAAACCAAAATACAAACTTACGAAGAAATTTCAACATCATAAAGGTAGCTACTTCAAAATCAGTCCATATCCATCTACACTTGCTCGTATTAGAAGACTTGTACCAGTAATAAAATAAGCCATATTTAATTATAACATAGTACTCATAGTTAAATACTGCACTGCGGCGAAGCTACGACTTTCAGACAATTATGTCGTAATGTTATTGATGATGTATCCGGATTGAAGTAATTATAAATTGCAGATAATGTTCTAAGAGCATCCGGATCACAACCTTTAGATAATGATGTTCTAACATCTCCAAGGACGTTCACTCACGAAGGAGTTACGGTACTTAGATAATGCAATTCTAACGTTTCCAATGACGTCCACACATGAAGGGACCACAGTTTGTAGACAATGATGCCCAAACGTTCCTAAAAGTATTCAGATGTAGAAAAGCAACAGCTGTTGAATAATAAATCTGTAGTACATCTATTTATTAGAGGAAGCAGAGAAGTTAGTATCCCCACATAATGAATGAGTTACGTTCCTGAAAACAGGTTGAAATTCTTCTGTTATGGGGACAGTGCACACTTAAGATAACAGTGCAAACTTAAGTTAATAGTGCACTGATTTTCATAGGTACAACCGGATATGGAGGAGCTTCAAGATAATATGGAAATTAACGAAGGAGAAGAAGAGAGTGCTAAGTCCGAGGTTAAACTTGGTCGTCTCCAGTACAAGCTAGACTATGACTTTAATACCAGCAACGTAAGTACCACTGTAGACCGTATAAACTAGATATACATGTATTACTCATTTAGCTATGCCTTGTAGTTTGATTAAAGTAGAAGTGTTATTGTATCATAAGGTTTCTTGTGCCACTAAAATGTTATTCTTTACTAGTTGGTTATTTCGGGTGAATTAAACCGTTTGGTACATTAATCCTCATATTGTAAAAAAAAACAAAACAGAAATAAACTAATGCCAGTAGTTATTTTTCATTTATCGTTGTTCGATTTTTCGTAACTTTAAATGATTTGATTTTTATCAAGTACAACTGTACAAAACTACTCGCCAGTGTAAATCTCTGAAGCTAAGCCTTTTTTTCCCCAGCGGTAGCTTTTGACGTATAAAAAATTCTAAGTAAGGGAAGAGTTCAAAATTGGACATTTGATTTAGATTGTAAAAGTAGGCTAAAACTTCAATGTCTCAACATTTAAAAACGTAAATCATCATTGTAAGTGTAGCAAGTATCAGATAATGTAAATTACTCAATGTATTACCAGTCTGCTCAAATTAGATAATGTACTTTCACGATTGTGTATGAGGAAAACTACTTGACTGATGGGTATAACTACTGCTCAGAACAGCGACAATGGAAATACGGAACGAAACGAAACCTAAAATCGTTTTCAGGTTTACATCCATACGTGTTCTCTCAGTGAAGTATTTTGGCAAGGTTCCAGTTATCGATTTTCCACACAGTTTCGATATCAGTTTACATCGACTAATATCGTGCCTTATATTTCACACTCCTTTGCAGGCACGTGAACTGAAATCAGTGTTATTCTTCTGTTTTCTCAAATTTGTTTTTTGACAAAGTTCTACACTGTTGTTTTGATAGGCGGTCAAAGACAAGGCTTGACATGTGTCTAAAAAACAACAAAGGTTAGAGAAATCTTGGATGAAGGGCGTATTAGAATTATATCAGTGTGAAAGATTTATAAAAGATGATAATTCATTAATTAATATTAATGGCAGTTCAGTATTACAATACGTTTCTTTTAAATTGTTTAACTAATATGTTTTTAATTGTGACGAGATATTGTTAAACGAGGCTCCGACCTTCTAATTGTTTTATGTCAAAACTTGGCAAGAAAACTATGGATTCAGTGTTAAACATTACTTTTACTGAGTTTTGTTTTGATATGACGCAACAAGTTTGCTTCAAATGTAAAGTGTAATAACTATGAATTTATTATTAAATATCAAATATAAAGTGTCATCATAAGGTCAAATATTTGTGTATTTAATGTTGAACATTAACTATAAGGTGATAATCGTAAGGCCCTGTATTTGTGTATTTAATGCTAAACTTCAAGTGTAAAGTATTACACTGGTTTACAAAAAATATTTTTTGTCTGAGGCAAGAATGTGAACAGGTGTTTTTTTACTAATTGGGGTGTGCTGAATTCAAATTTATAAACAGTTTTGCTCTATCACCTCTAGTTTTCTGGCTTTTAAATAGTTTCATTTTAGTATATACAGAGTATATACGTGCTTATTTCAACAGTTGCAGCAGCTTATTACAGATAAAACAGGATAGATAAAGAACATTGACGGAATAAATATACTTGGATGACACAATGTACACAATTCATAGTACCGCAGACAGTTAGAAGTGTGTTTTCTTAGATGATCTGGTGTATTTTGCCTCCGGGATGTCACGCAAGAGCATCCAGCAGAAGTCTCCCATCATGCTGGGGTTCCACTTGCCTTGGTAGTTGCTCTCCATCTTCGTAATGTCTTGGTGGAATCTTTCTCCGTGCTCATCACTCACTGCTCTAAGGTTTGGAGGGAAGAAGTTGAGGTGGGAATGGAGAAAATGAATTTTGAGTGACATTCGGCATCCCATATCTTCATAAGTCTTTAGCAACTTCTCAATACAGGTTTGGTAATTTGGTACGCGTGTGTTACCAAGGAAGCCACTACAGACTGACCTAAATGCTTCCCATGCTCCCAGTTCCTTTAAGGTAAGAAGCTCCTCAAAATCAGTATCCTTCGGCACTTCTCGGATTTGAGGTCCGGCAAAGATGCCCTCTTTGAGCTTAGCAGCACTGAGACCTGGGAACACAGTAGACAAGTGTTGGAAGGCAGCACCATTTTTGTCCATGGCCTTCACGAAATTCTTCATCAAACCAAGCTTGATGTGAAGAGGAGGAAGAAGCACCTTCTTCATGTCAACCAGAGGATTCTCCTTGACGCTGTATTCGCCAGGAACAAAAGTGCTTCTAGACCCCTAGTCTTTCTGCTTGTAATGCTGGGATACAGCTCGACTATCCCAGAGACAGAGAAAGCAACAGTACTTTGTGAAGCCCGCTTGCATACCCATAAGAAGACCAATGACCTTGAGGTCCCCACACAGACTCCACTGGTACTGGTTGTACTTAACAGTTTCTAAAAGAAGCTCCATATTGTCATAGGACTCCTTTAGATGGACAGAATGTGCAGTGGGAATGCTGGGATATTTATACCCGTTGTGCAGAAGCACAGCCTTGAGACTTCGCTTGGAAGAGTCTATGAAAAGACGCCAGTCTGAAGGATTATGTGGCAAACCAAGGAAAGTGAACAAGCCAGGTACATTTGTGCAGAATCACAACTTGTGTTCCATGTCGAAAAATGAAGCAAGGTCTTTGTTCCGATTCCTGAAACTGGTGATCTGTCTTGATATATAGCTATATATATATATATATAATGTAATGCTATCACTTACATTTATTGCATAATAACTAAAAAAGAAGACATAAGTAACACAATATAAGAAATTAACCCTGAATGCATATACGCCTTTATGTTCTGTATGTGTACAAAATGTACAGTATGCATATCTAAAAAAACTAGAGGTGATGAGTAAAAACGGATTTCAAATCTGAATTCAGCACCCCCAAATTAGGTTAAAACAGCTATTTTTGTGCTTGCCTCAATTTCTTTGTAAACCAGTGTTATCGCAAGTCCCTGTATTTGTGTTTAATGTTAAACATAAAATGTAATATGATCATTGTAAGGTCATGTATTTGTGTATTTAGTTTTAAATGTCACGTATAAGGTGATCTTTGCATGGACATATGGACGAAATGTCGAGAATATGGCCACATTCCTTTGGACTTAATGCTACAAATAAAATGTGAAACAATGTTTAATACAACTAGAAAGACATTCTTATATTTGTGTCTCACAAACTAGACTCATTTGAATGCTTGAGAAATGTAAATATTTTCTATAATAGCTTCACTTGTAGCTTAATTTATTTGTTGATGATCTGTAGTTGGCGGTAACAGTGATTCAAGCGGAGGATCTCCCAGGAATGGATATGTCAGGCACATCAGATCCATATGTGAAGGTTTATCTGTTACCAGATAAAAAGAAAAAATACGAGACCAAAGTTCACCGGAAGACACTAAACCCTGTATTTAACGAGACGTTCAACTTTAAGGTACGCTGTAGACATAACTGTGAAACAACTGATAAACAAATACGTTTCTCGTAACCTATGATTTTACTGACGAATCTGTATGTAAACAGTTTGTGTATACACAAGGCATCGTTCGATTTTACAGAAATTAATGGTGATTTTTTTTGTGCATGTTTGTGATATTTTGCTAGACTTTTAAGATATAAAATTTAATTTTCCAATAATATATCACAAACATGCATATCTAATATTTTATTTTGAATATTGTTATGTAAGTTACGTGTCCTTTACTTGGTAATTATAGTTTATTCTGTACAGGTTTTCAGTAAATCCAAACTTTGATATACTTTTGACATATAGTTAGGTTTTGAGTTTATTGTTCTAAGACCGTAACACATTATATCCTTTTAGCATAATTTGTACCATCTTTTGAGCTAATGCGTAATTCTGAATTACATTTGTATGAAGCGACTCATAATATATTTCGAGGAAAGCTCTACCGCTGCGTGTATTTAGTCCGAAGCTCTTTTCACATGCATTCCATTTTAAGTCTATTTCTAGGAAGTATATCGAAAATTGTTAATAATAGAATTATTTATCTACCTACATGAAAACGAAACGTTTGTCGTTTTAGCTTCCGTACTCTGAAATAACCTCAAAGACTCTGGTGTTCGCCATCTTTGACTTTGACCGCTTTTCGAAGCATGACCAAATAGGTGAAGTCAAACTACCCCTTAACACGTTAGATTTGGCTCAGACCATTGAAGAGTGGAGAGATCTCACTAGTGTTGAAGGAGAACAGGGCCAGGTTGGTATTTCTTTCATAAGTCTAATACACAGTTTTTGTGTTTGAACTGCAAAAATGTGGTTACACAAAAGTGATTGCCTGCTACAACGAATAATAAACGTAAATAAACGATTACTGATAAATTTAAGAAAGGAATATTTAATTTTATTATGTCTCTTATCTTAACTGGCATTATCTGTATTAACTGAAACTTGAAAAGGTAAAATTTGTGAGTGGCCGTAAAAAGTTTTGTTTTTTTATTGTTCGAGTGACTTTAGTTTGGTTATTTTTATTGCGTGGCCATGTTTAGGTAGGAAAGTTTGTAAAACGAAGTGGTAATTTTATAACTATAATTTGTATTCTTTTTTTATAAGAGTAAATAATTATTATAGATTCTTTGCAGTTCTATAGGCATTAAAAATAACGTTGAGTTACAGAAAGCGAAAAAATCACTGAAGTCATCAAATAATCCTTTTATTTAGTCCGATAGAAATAGTAAAAATAGCTGATAAATAAATGAAATAGCAACTCAAGCCTGTTACTTTAAGAGGACTTATTTTTTTATCCGTTTAAAATTAATTTCATAGAAATACCATGTTAATCATTTTTTTATAGTCCTGAGCAGTGGCTTACTTCGTTAACGGTAATAGAAAATATAAAGGTGATTTTTCTTTAGTTTTTACTCACTACTAATAAGCTCAAATACTTATGTATTTCGATAACATGTAACACACCGTCCTAACATTTTCTCTTCCTTAAATTCACGTTTTGGTGAGGAAAACAACAACAACAACAAGAGATTCATAAATAAATTATTATCAGTTGACATCTTTAAATATTTAATACATTAACAATATTACTTGTGAAACATCATCGTGGCCACAGATGTAAAGAATATTGTTACAGTTTCGGATAATTAAATATTTAATACATTAACAAAATTACTTGTGAAACATCATCGTGGCCACAGATGTAAAGAATATTGTTACAGTTTCGGATAATTAAATATTTATTACATTAACAAAATTACTTGTGAAACACTATCGTGGCCACAGATGTGAAGAATTGTTACAGTTTCGGATAATTAAATATTTAATTGTAAATATATATATATATAAAACAGTATGTTTTCGATCATTATACTGGTTTCTTTCACATTGAAGTTATTAATAATACCTGTTGTGTAGTTTCCTAGAAATGCTACTATTAGAGACCTTGTAGACACAATAAATCTCTTAGTTTCTCTAGTTCCCATAATTAGATTTACTTGTTTAGAATGATTGATTTTAGATCACACGAGGTAGAGAAGTTTTATTCTTCTCGAGAATTTTGTCTCATTAATTCTCAGCTAATTTTGCACCAGGCCTAGGCTATTGTATTCTGCACTTTGCACTTGAAGCATGGCTATAGAAATTAGAGCTTTGTTTCTCTGATTTGTATAATTTGCTTTATCTAAGTTTAGTTATTTTTCTATTTTTTTCAAGTTATTTCAAATTGCACGCATTTCTTGATCAGTACATTTAAAACTCTATGGTTGGCTGAAACACGTTCGGCTGCTGAAACTCTGTGTTTATTTTATAAACAAACGCAATTGATTATTCAAGTTTTTTGTTTTTACTTGTTATACAATTTTGCTTTTGAAACTCACTTCTCGCCATCTTGGCTGCGGTTGACAACACCCTCTATCCACTCGGATACTGCCTAACACCCCTTGACGCCTTGGAATTAATCTCACTGTAAGTATAAAAATCAGTATGGCATTATTTTATTTTATTTGATTGCTTGATTTTATTTGATTAAAACTTGATTTTCATAACGAGCCAATCAGGGCTAAGCATTTGTTTTCTGAATGTTAATGTTTCGTTAAGATACGTTAACTTCCATATAAAGTAATACTTCAATTGCATACAGAGTGGCTTTACAGGTAATTTGTTTGCTCAACGCATCATATCTCACAAATAAAAAGGCTTAGGAAAGTAAAACCGGACAGATGTATTAAGGATATCACGTGGGTGTAAATGCCACAGTTGTCATATATTACAAGTAAGACGTAATATTTAATAAATCACAGAAACTCTTTAAAATGTGTATCTCCAGCTTCAAGACAGGGATTCTTAACTTTGCACCACCATTGACACCTTTTATGATTTTTTTTCCCAGTAGACATCATGATTTTGAAAGATTCCATTTATCCAATGAACTGATAACAGCAAATTATTAAGTAATAATTATCTAGTTTTCCCATTTTTCACAATAAAAAACACATATATAACTGAGTGTGCTTTTAAGAAAACACTTGTTCAATTGGATGGTATAACCTTCAAGAAACAAAAGAAGTCTGGGGACCCCAGGGGGGGGACCACTGGTCGAGAATGTGTTGCGTTGTATGCCACAACGCAAAGATCTCATCAAGTATGGTGGGCGATTTCCTAACAGTTGGAATTGAAGTTTTGCAAGGTTAACCACAGTTCACAAATGACTTCAGACAACTCCATAACCTGAAACTGTCTGGTATCAGATTTGACGAATGAGGCGGTCTTTGATAAGAAAAAGTGGCATGGAATAATTCTGTCCTGAAAGTGTTTCTACAACACGTGTTTTATCTGGTTGAGTGATTCTGTCCTGAAAGTGTTTCTACAACACGTGTTTTATCTGGTTGAGTGATTCTGTCCTGAAAATGTTTCCACAACATATTTCATCTGGTTGAATGACTCTGTCGTAAAAGTGTTTCTACAACGCTTGTTCCTTCTGGTTGAATGATTCTGTGGTGAAAGCGTTTCTACAGTGTATGTTTCATCTGGTTGAATTATTCTATCCTAAAAGTATTTTCATAATACCTGTTTCACATGGTTGAATGATTATATCCTGGAAGTGTTCTCACAACACTTGTTTCACCTGTTTACCATTATGTTTAGGGATACCATGCTTCTTGTAAAACACAGTGTTTATCTTTTTTTTTCTGCAGCGTGGAACTGACTTTAGTTGTGAATATTGTGTGGTACCGTGCAATGTTGATAACGCATGTTTGCAGTCCACATGCTGATGGATCTTTTACAAAACTGTCTGAAAACAACTTGAACTGTGAAATTATAACATACCCTCACCTTAGAATTAAGAAGGGCTTAGGAAAATGTCACATCTTGATTTCCTGTTGCCCAAATAACGTGCGTGTGTGTCTGTTGAATCTCCCAGAAAGGATGAAGTTGGCTTCATCAGTTAATAAAATATTGGTATACCTTAATAATAAACTTCAAGCTTGCCAAAAACTGCAAAGCAGAATCAAAATGTCAGGTTAAACTAGTCTCTTTCAGTGCTTGAAACATTCGCAGTTTGACAAAAAAAAAACCTACGAAGAGTTGAAATAGATAAATTCAGACACATTTCAACGTAATGTGCACTACTGCACCCATCTGCGCCAGTATTGACTTGTTATGCTCCAGCGTGACTAACACCAGTTCCATTAAGTGTTGATGGTCTGTCTATATGGGACTCATCACAAGTGTAATTTGTCTTCTCAAATGAACTTGGTCCTCCCAGCGAGGCCGGAATGAAGCCCTTTCCGAATCTTATGGACTCAGCAGTATTCGGTGACAGTGGCCACGGTGTTACATCCTTTGGTGTAATAACATGTCACTAGTTCGCTTCTCTCCACAGTTTTCAGTTTCATTTTGGTTGAAATCGCTGCGCATCAATTGATATTTATATCAATTAAATATCCTATTTATATCCACGGGAAGAATGTGAAAGAAGTCACAGTGGATCATCTAATGGCAAAGTGTTACTACCGGGCCATTTGTGTCAGTCGCATATCTTTCACATCTACCTCGTGGGTCAGCTGTAAATATACGGATTTTCATGCTGTAATCCGGGACTCGGTTCTTCTCGGGGAACAGAATGAAGATAGCTCATTGTGTTGCCTTTCACTAAGAAAGATATAATGTTTTAAATGTTCATTGCCATACTGTTTGTGAGACATGACGTGTTGAATTGTTAAACTTGTTTTATAATCATCTTGAAGTCTAAATAGTGATCACTGTGTCAAAACACTATCCATTTACTTACCTATTTGTTTGGAACTTTCAGCTAATTCTGATACAAGTTTCAGCTTTTGCGGTACTATATTTAAAATAACAAGACAGTGATTTATCAAATGTTCGACATTGCGATTTATTTTATTGGGAGAATATTTATTTCACGTATGTGTAGCTATGACGTTTAACCTCTGAAGCTCCCTATGTTTGCGGAATTACAACGTTAGAAACCGAGTTTCGATACCTGTGGTAGGCAGAGCACGGATATCCGGTTGTGTGGCTTTGTGCTTATCTACTAAAAATAAGCCTCCCAGTGGCTCAGCGGTATGTCTGCGGACTTACACGCTAAAATCTGGGTTTCGATACCCGTGGTGGGCAGAGCACAGATAGCCCATTGTGTAGCTTTGTGCTTAATTCAAAACAACAACAACAATTAAAAATAAACCAACAACAATACTCTGTGAATATAAAGTTAAACAGATTACACAACCTACCTTTCGCGGCCCGCCATAGCCAGGTGGGTTGGGGCGTTCGACTCGTAATCTGAAGGTCGCGGGTTCGAAGCCCGGTCGCACCAAACATGCTTGTTCTCTCAGCAGTGCAACCATCAATTTCCCTATGTTGGTAAAAGAGTAGCCCAACAGTTGTCGGTAGGTGGTGATGACTGGCTGCCTTCACTCTGGTCTTACGCTGCTAAATTAGGGATGGCTAGCGCAGATAGCTCTTGTGGAGCTCTACGCAAAATTCAAAACAGACAAACAAGTTCGTTACAAATAATTGTTCGCGTAACTTTTAAATGAAGACAGAGTTTTCTTCATTAACAGCAAAATTCAGCAAGCTGGCCCCGTAGCGGCTGCATCTTTAAATGGACTTAAACAGTTAAACATTTAAGATAACACAATCCATTTATTTATACTCATTCCTAGTCTGGTCCTTCACCATTTGTCAAGGATTTTGTGTATGTTCTAAAAAAATAAAAACTTAGGCGAAACTCTGTTATCGAAATAAGGCATTTTATCAATTTTTGATATAAAGCTTGATAATTAAGAAGGATATTAAATTGGACTAGACACGTTGCGAAAGGTAAGTTTCTTTTTTTTTTGTTTGATTTTCGCGCAAAGCTATTCGAGGGCTATATGCGCTAGCCGTCCCTAATTTAGCAGTGTAAGACTAGAGGGAAGGCAGCTAGTCATCACCACCCACCGACAACTCTTGGGCTAATCTTTTACCAACTAATAGTGGGATTAAGCGTAACATTATAACACACCCACGGCTGAAAGGGGTGTTTGATGCGACGGGGACTCGAACCCGCGATCCTCAGATTAAGAGTCGAACGCCTTAACCCACTTGGCCATGCCGAGGTGTAACAAACCTAAAATATTTGTAAGATATTTGGGAAAAACTTCTAAAGTTTATTGTTGGGATTTTAAGTCTTAATTACATTATTAACACGTGGGTTTGGATATAGAAACTCAAAATTGTTGCTCTCAGATAAGACCATCGCTTAACTTTAACTGCGTGGTTTTAACATGGTAGTACCGACTATTTCCTCATCTTACTCACCGAGTGGTTAAACTAAAAATAATCTTCTGCGCACAAAGCAATGGGAATTGTGGGTAAAAATATGTTGGTCTTCGAAAACAAGAAGTTCAAAAACAAAGTGCAGAAGAACTGAATTTGTAGTTGGTAAATAAGGGTTAAAGAAATTTGTTTGTGAAATTTAATGATCTGGCTTAGAAAATTCAAACTGTTATTAGCTATCTCTACGAAACACTAATTAGAAACTGCTTTACCTTGCTGAGGATTTACAGTTTGTTTTCAAAAACGAAACTTAAACCTTACTGATAATGTTGCTTGGTATGGGTTCCAGTCTGATTAATTTTGTCTTATACTTCCGGCACGGCATGGCCACGTTGGATAAGGTGTTCGACTCCTAGTCTGAGGGTCGCGGGTTCGAATCCCCGTCACACCAAACAGGCTCGCCCTTTCAGCCGTGGGGGCGTTATAATGTGCGGTCAATCCCACTATTCGCTGGTAAAAGAGTAGCTCAAGAGTGGATGGTGGGTGGTGATGACTAGCTGCCTTCCCTCTAGTCTTACAATTCTAAATTAGGGACGACATACGCAGATAGCCCTCGAGTAGCTTTGCGCGAAATTCAAAACAAACAAACAAACTTATACTTGCATAGAAAACAACAGCTGTTTAATCTAAAAATATGGACAATGACCTTATCGTTTGTAAACTCAGAATCAACATATTTATTTATTTTTGGATATCTTTATAAGCAAAATTACAACTTAAATGTGACTATTGAAAATTGTTCTGAAATTCCATTTTTTTACACCATTCAACACAACTCTGCGTTACGATGTGGTATATTATTTACACCATTCAACACAACTGCGTTTCGATGTGGTATATTTTTCACACCATTTAACACAACTCTGCCTTTCGATGTGGTATATTTTCTTAAGACCTGTTCTGGTATGCATATTAAATTTACAAGTTTCATTCTTGAACCCGTTTAGTTAGAGCGCAATTCTTTTTGCCAGCAACTCATTTTTATTACAATAATAACCTTCTAACGTTATATAATTACTTCAATAAAGTATTACCCTTTAACGTTCTAGGAGAAAACTGGCTTAAAACTGTGCTATGGGATTTAATCTCCCTTTGTTTAATTGTAATTCGTGCTCATAGGATTACATTAACAAGTATAATCCTGAGAAACACGTGCTGCTGTGATACTATTAAAACAAGCATCATATACGTGTTTTAGCTTGTTTGTGTGGTGGTTAGGAAAAACACCATGTCTGGGGCAGTAACAACTTCAACTCCACTTTTGAAACGTTCATTTCCTTCATACGTGTGCAGCCTACAGTAAATCATCTTGCATGCGTGAATATTTATATGAACAGTACTGTATTTATGCTAAATTAATGACTCGAAAATCAATAATATAAACGCTTATTCTTCCAAGTAAGAAGTTATTTTGAATGCATAAATGTACATATTATCAGGTCATTAGGTTTCATACATAATACAAGAAGTGTATTTGCACACGACTATGGAAAGTCTCCATGGCAACGCCTTATAGCAAAGTTAAAATGTTGAATATATTAGCATGAGATCAATACATGTCAAAATGCTAGAAATGTAACTATTAAAGCATCACCTCTGAGAATTAATAAGAACATGTGGTATGAAGTAAGTCAGTTATTCAAAAGTTGAGCTTAAAGTAACATATACGTTAGCGAAACAAATTCTGTATGACAAAATAATTTAGAGATGGTTAACTTAAAAAAAATCGAGAAACAAAATCACCAAAGTTGATGATGTTTGAAGTGTATTAATCGGTTGCATACTTTGGCTATTGTCTCAATAACTTCGACCAGGCAAGAATGTTAAGTTAAAAATTCAAAATACTGATTTAAAACATCCTCATATTCATTGTAAACGCTATAAAACTTAACTAAACCTTGTTTTTTGTGGACCAGAAAATGGTCATTTTTATTACCTTTAAGAGAGTGAAAAATATACAGTAAAGGCAAGTACAAACGTTTTGTACAAATCAAACAGTTAGATGTGTATTTATAAAAGTTGTGTTTGCATCATTTGATCAAATTTGAGGATGTAATTATGAATGTTCCATCTGGTAAAATAATTTCTAAGATGTCGTTATTGAAATTGTAAAGAAGTTATTTATTTTGCCATCATGTTTTTGCTGAAAAAATATCAAAAACATGGAAAATAACGCAGTCTTTTAAACATGTTGATAAACTATACCTTATTTTTCAAACATGTTAATGAACTATCCCTTATTTTTTAAACATATTGATAAACTATCTCTTATTTTTTAAACATATTGGTAAACTATACCTTATTTTTTAAACATATTGGTAAACTATACCTTATTTTTCAAACATGTTAATGAACTATCCCTTATTTTTTAAACATATTGATAAACTATCTCTTATTTTTTAAACATATTGGTAAACTATACCTTATTTTTTAAACATATTGGTAAATTATACCTTATTTTTTAAACATATTGGTAAACTATACCTTATTTTTTAAACATGTTGATAAACTATACCTTATTTTTCAAACATGTTAATGAACTATCCCTTATTTTTTAAACATATTGGTAAACTATACCTTATTTTTTAAACATATTGGTAAACTATACCTTATTTTATAAACATGTTGATAAACTATACCTTATTTTTCAAACATGTTAATGAACTATCCTTTATTTAAACATATTGGTAAACTATACCTTATTTTTTAAACATATTGGTAAACTATCCCTTATTTTTTAAACATATTGGTAAACTATCCCATATAGGAAAATAAGCTGGGAGACATATGTTTCTCTCTCCGTTACGTGCCAACAGCTGGAAAACTCACTGTAGTAATTCTCGAAGCTAAAAATCTCAAAAAGATGGATGTAGGAGGCTTGTCAGGTATGTAAGAAACTTTGTATAAATATATAAGTATACTATCTAATCATGAGATGTTCACTGATGTGAAAATAACATCATGCTGTAATTACACATGGATTACTTAAAAATTGACAAAATGCAGGAAATGAAATGCTGCAGAGAACAGATTGAGCGCAGATAACAGTACTGTAAGGTAACAGACTGAATGGATACAGAAAAGTGACTGATTGCAGAAACTTGTGTTGATATGAAGAAAAGGAAACATGACACAGATGCACCGGAATTGGATACGTTATATTTAAACGAGGAGCGAACAACTTATCGACCTTCTTCGGTCATTGTCAGGTTCACAAAGAAACAAAGAGGTAACTGACCGGAAGCTGACCACATGTTTGAAAAAGGTTGTGTAACAAAGTGTCGGAATGTAGAGGGCGTGCTAAGATGTTTGAATATATAATTTTATGTTATTTATTTTATTATTATTATTTATTATATTATTTTTAATACGGGTATAAAGGTGTTTCTTTGTGTTGGTTTATTTTGGACATGAGTTGTTGTATAAGTAAGGCTTCTTTAGTTTTGTGTTTGTTTATGTTTGTTTTTTTATTTAGTATTTGAGTGTTTTCTATGGTTATGCTGTGTTTATTTGACTTGCAGTGTTCGAAAACGAGTGAAGGTGACTTTTTATGTTCTTCGAATCTGGTTTCCATTTTTCTACTTGTTTCTCCAATATAGAAGTTGTGGCAGTTATCACATTGTATTTTATAAATAATGTTGGTGTGGTGTTTGTCAGTGTAGTTTTTACATAGTATAGACCTTAGTTTTGTGCCTGGTTTTTGAATAAATTTTGTATTAATTGGAATGTTATATTTTGTTGCTAGTTTTTGCCAAATGTTGGTAATTTTTTTGCTGATGTTGGGAATATATGGTATACAGCAGTATATGGTTTCGTGATTTTTTAATTTGTGAGATATATTTACTTTTGTTAGTCGATTTTGCTTTCTGTCTGGGT
Organism: Carcinoscorpius rotundicauda; assembly: GCA_011833715.1. Classification (NCBI taxonomy): domain Eukaryota; kingdom Metazoa; phylum Arthropoda; class Merostomata; order Xiphosura; family Limulidae; genus Carcinoscorpius; species Carcinoscorpius rotundicauda. The sequence continues at coordinate 175,478,170 of CM022391.1, read as the reverse complement.
GTGTGTGTATATAATGTTTTCTACGGTTTGTGGAGGAAACTTATTGATGTTGATGAAGTATTGTTTTATTTTGTCTAATTCATCGTTAATTTTATCTGGTGAGTATAGTTTTATAGCTGTGTGTATTTAGTTTCTTAATATGTTTAGTTTGTGTCTTGTTTCATGTGCGAAGTCCCAAGGAATGTATAGTCCAGTATGGGTAATTTTTCGGTGGATTTCTGTTTTAAATTGTATGTCGGTTCTTGTAATTTTGTGGTCAGTTACCTCTTTCTCTTTTTGTGAACCTGACGATGACCGAAGAAGGTCGAAACGTTGTTCGCTTTTCTTCGTAAAAATGTTTTCTCAACCCAAACGAGCCGTTTTTACAAACACATTTTCTCTACAAGTGGGTTTTCTCGACATAACTGAAGGTATAGACTCACAGAGATAAGGAGGTATCTAATCCTACTTTCCTTTCAACAATCCCATATTTCAGTTACTTGGAGAACGAATCTGGTTTTGATGTTATTTATATGAAGACATATCTTGTAAGTTGCCAATGGATTTGTGTGCGATTGGGCTGTTGAAATGGGAAATACAAATCCGTCATTCTTCTAAATATGATAGATTATGGAAAGCCTTTAAGGAGGATTGGTACGCTTTGGACATTAAAACGATACGACGGAGCGTCTTGCAATGTAAACAACGTTGTGAAGCTGTCGTCTAGAAACACTTTCGTCATTCATAAAGAGTATAATAATAAGTGGTGTCATTGTAGTAACATGGTGAGGCTCCAACATCATTTAGTATAATGTATTTAACCCTTTGTGTATACAAGAATGATTGACAAAAACGAAATATTCGTACTTAGATAACTGAGTAAATACAGAAAAACAAAATAATTCAGGGTAGTAACTAAATGTAGAATAGGTATTTGTGTAACTGATGGAGTGAAAAATTATTATTACACATACACACACATATCTATATGTATATATAATTGAAACTGACTCAGAAGACAATGTGACGTATTTACTAATTTTGGCGGGGAATGGAGCATTGGTAATGTTCAGACTTTACCTATGATAAATTGTAAAACAACGAAGTGAATAGAAGGTTGTAAGTAGGTTTATTTAAACCTAATGATTACAGTTATATATATTATCAACATTTAAATATTCGTGCGTAAGAAAGAAAGAAACGTAAAGAAATATAAACATATCTCTGGTTTCAGCAAAGTGACTGAGTGCAACCCTCTGATGTGTATGTCAAACAATTACAGATATAAAAGAGACTACATTGTGGAGAAAGATGCACGTCGGTAGGATTTGACTAATTGTAGAAATTCCGGTGGACATTAAAAAAAAAATTGATTAAATGCACTAATAAGTGAGTTTAGAGGCTTATCTTAAAATAAAGGAGTGACATATTTAAGTGACATTGGATAATTAACCAAATACTTAATACTGAATGGATAAAAATATCCGGCTACGTTTTTGGGTCAGTATGATAAGACGGGTAGATAATAACGTATGTATCTTGGTAGGACTATACTCAGAGAGCTTAACTTATATATTGTTATGTATAATTGGTAGATATATTGGTAGGTAGGTATGGTGAGTTTTATTGAAATAACCTGATTAGTGCTTACAAGTGTGACATCAAATATTTGTTACAGCAAGAGAAAGAAAAAATCATCCACTACGCTATTACATATAACCGTTATAACCACCTGTACGTAATATCTGCAAACAATACTATGTATTTACGCACACTTGAAATTAGTAATGTATTAATATAACGATTTTTCGGGCACAATATTCGCTATCTGTCCAGTAATTATGAAATATTGCATGGATAATTCTAAATATTTCTATTGAAACAGCCAAGAAGTTTAACTAATACACTATATGACATCGTAATATATATATAAACCATACATAATACAATAAAATTGAAATTATGAATTATGCCTCCGTTATCATATATTGTTGTCATCCTTATGTCATAAACGGTATCTGTGGTCATAGCACCCAAATGCGTTGAGTATATAGTATCCATCCAGCACTATCGTGACGTCAATGTGAAACTCGCCAGTGACGAAAGAGAAAGTAAAGTGTTAGAAGTTGAGTACTTGAACCCACAAAGTCTTAACTACAACTGCATTCCGTTGTCTACAGTCAGCTATGTAAAGACAGTGACCCTTAATATTTAGTAATATATTTAACATAGAATTGAAACCGACTCGAGAAGAATTATACAAAATAAAACTCTGCTAACTTCTACCCTTTCAATTGATGTCATAAAAAAATCTTATATAAGAAATAAGCCACCTTAAATTTGTACATAACTTTCGACTTCTAGTCTTTTATTTATGACCCGGCATGACGATGTGGGTTAAGGCGTTCGACTCGTAATCTGAGGGTCGCGGGTTCGAATTTCCGTCGTACCAAACATGCTCGCCTTTTCAGTTGTGGGGGCGTTATGATGTGTTGGTCAATCCCACTATTCGTTGGTTAAAAGAATAGCCCAAGAGTTGGCGGTGGGTGGTGATGACTAGCTGCCTTCCCTTTAGTCTTACACTACTAAATCAGGGACGGCTAGCGCAGATAGCACTAATGTAGTTTTGCGCGAAATTCAAAAACCAAACAATCGTTTATTTAAAATTATAAGATATAAATAATAATATTTTTGCAGCATAAACGAGTCACCTTAAATTTCTACACAACTCCAAACCTCAGTCTTTTTGTTTACTAATTAATGAAACAAAGGACATTTACCTTTTAAACATAAACCGAATGAGTCGATAGAAGCCCAGTTAATTGAAATTAGTAATTCCTACCCAGTATATATGTGTCTTCTTATAGCAAAACTACATTGGGCCATCTGCTGAGTTCACCAAGGGGAATCGACCCCCCCCTGTTTTGAGCGTTGTAAATCCGAAGACTTACCGCTATATCAGCTTGGACCTTACCCGGTGTACTTAATTGAAATTGATAATTCCTACCCAGTATATATATGTTTTCTTATTGCAAAACTACATTGAGCCATCTGCTGAGTCCACCGAGGGGAATCGAACCCCCTGGTTTTAGCGTTGTAAATCCGTAGACTTACCGCTGCACCAGCGGGGGACCTTACCCGATATACTTAATTGAAGTTAGTAATACCTACTTAGTATACCTGACTACTTAAAAGTGTGTTTTTGTTTGCTTGAAGTTAAGCAAAAAGCTACACAATGGGCTTTTTATGCCCTGCCCATCACGGATATCAAACCCCGATTTTTAAAGTTACAAATCCGGAATCATATCGCTGTGTCACTGGAGGGCGCCTAAATGTGATAATTAGCTATTTAAACCGAGTAACTAACGCCCTCTAAGTTCTCCATAATGTTGTATCTGTGAAAAAGAACTTGACATTTAACATTGTTTAACATTAATTATAAAAACAGTTTAATAAACCAGACTTTATATCCTTTATTTTTTTAGTTTATTTGTGAATAATTTAATATTATTATAAACAAATTACTGTTATTACAAACTGTTAAAGTCATTTTATTTGGAAGATAATAATAATTGCTCTTAACAATAAACTAACATTGTTAGGAAGGCGAAATTGAATTTCCTTCTATTGTTAAAAATAGTCAACTGTATTCTGCCTTCTACTAAATTAATGTCGATAACTGACTTATGAGCACGGATATCACTACTATTACTTCTTTCTATGCCGGATCAAAATCCATGTTATTGAGTGAAATATTTGTTTCAAAAAGATCTCATAGAGAAACAGACACAATTTGGCCACGTTTAAAGATAAACAAGCACTGTTTATATACTTTATTATGTGTACAAAAAACTGAGTATATCTTTTCATTGATATCTGGCGAAATTATGTTTTGAATAATTAATTCTGGACCTATGAATTTTTACGTAGATAATTAGAAATCTTTCAGATCTATTTTACTATATAATGAAGTGAAATCATAGGTAATAACAGAGTCGGCTGATTGTAAATAATTTATATTATGTAAGCAATCAAGAATAGAGATTCGAATCATTTGAAAAGAGTAAATTTATTTTTTTCAAGTTGGACATATAAAATGTTAGTAATTACCATAGAAATAGATTTAAAAATATTATTATTTTTTGGTCAGTTAAATTGGTGGAGGTTGAGTTTCTCTTTTGTATTGCCCCCCATTGGCTCAGCGGTACGTCTGCAGACTTACACGCTAAAATCCGGGTTTCGATACCCGTGGTGGGCAGAGCACAGATAGCCCATTGTGTAGCTTTGTGCTTAATTCAACACAACATAACAACAATTCTTTTGTATTAAATCCATTACTGCTTTATAGTAGTGATATTAATCGCCTATGAACAATTATTAATGTAGTGCACAAAAATAGGCATATTGATGTATATACGAAAAGGAAATAGGCATAACAAATGATTCTGAACGTGTAAATAGGTATATAGATAAATCGATAGGTAGTTTGTTTTCCCTTTATCAATCTCTTCTAATGAATCAACATCGATAATAATGATCAACATTTCTCGTTAGATTGTTCTCTAACACTGAGGGATTCCGATTTATCCTCTTCCTCGATGTGTATGTCCAGTAGAAATCTCTCCTGCAAGTCACCAATAAGCGTGTTTCTTTTTGAATTTCGCGCAAAGCTACTTGAGGGCTATCTGCGCTATCCATCCCTAATTTAGCAGTGTGAGACTAGAAGGAAGGCAGCTATTCATCACCACCCACCGCCATTTCTTGGGCTACTCTTTTACCAACGAATAGTGGGATTGATCGTAACATTATAACGCCCCGAGGGCTAAAAGGACGAGCATGTTTGGTGGGATTAGGATTCGAACCCGCGACCCTCACGAATAAGACCATTTGTTCTTCTCCTAAATTCTCCTACTAATTTTACGTTCAGCTCAGCTTTTGGTCCATAACCTGTTTCTTCTTCGTCTTTTCTTGGCTCAGAAGTTACTCGTTCTTTTTCGCCTTCAATCGTTTGTGGTGTTTCACGACTTTCACATAGAATGTACTTCAGTTTATAAAAGTTTCGATGAAAAAGCAATAAGTGTAAGAAGTTAAGTGGACACTCACATCTAATGTGTATTTGGAAACTGAATGGATGGTGAACGTAAGCACGTTTAGAAAGTTGGATGTCTTTGAAAAATTGTAAAAAGAAGAGAATAACCTAATAAGGAAATGTGAGAAGATACTTAAAATAGTGGCTGGAGGTAAATAATTTAAAATAGAGGTCTACAGACGTGTTGAATCAGGATCAAAAACTGAGTTGAAACATTCCAGATGTTGAAACATGTGCAAGTAGACACGTTCGGAAATTTGAAAAAGAAGTGAAGATTTAAAAACAACGTGTGTAAACGTGACTGAAATGAGGACGGGTATTGAACCTGATTCGAACCAGGACGCTGACGAAGTTATTAAATGTAGAGAAAAAGACAGATCAAAGCGTAAAATGAATGAAGAGGTATTGGGTTTAATTAATTTCCAGATGGTATAGAATGAATTTGGTGTATTGATAGAAGGAACGGTAAAATCACAATCTTTAATAGACGAAGGAAAGATGCAAAGATACAATAGACACTTCTGTTACATTGTATACGTAACATCGTTCACATACACTTGCTACATATTAGCGGTGTTAATTTCCCGTCTGTTCGCTAACATTTGATGTTGACATTCAAATCTCACGTCAGTAGTAACAGTTGTCATTAACCTTTGTGAATATATATATATATTAATGACTGAATATATATATAAAGATTTCTTACAATAAACAACGGAGGGAAGATCACGAGTGAGAGAATGCTGGCTGGAGTACCGTTTGTTTATAAACAGCTTGTTACATAAAAAGATTTAAATAATTACAGAGGAACTGCTGAGGATGAAAGATAAAAAAAATCAGTGGATACAGTTAAGAACAAAGAGGTTATAGAAAGCAGAGTGGATGTAGATAGAAACAAACAGGGTAGATATACATAGAAATAAACAGAATATAGGAAACAGAGTAGATGTAAATACAGCAGATAGAGTAGATATACTGAGAAATAAACAGAATGTAGGAAACAGAGTAAATGTAAATACAGCAAATAGAGTAGATATACTGAGAAATAAACAGAATATACAGAACAGAGAAAATGTAGATAGAAACAAATGGGATATGGAAAACTGAGTAAATGTACATAAAAATAAACATGGCATAGAAAACATTGCTTATAAGAACAAACGAGGTAGATATATGTGTATTTATATATGTATGTACGTGATATAGATAACAAGGTAAACGAAGACATAACAGAATCTATTAAATAAACACAGTATGTAAAGAAATGACCGGATATTACAACACACTGGAGCCATCCAGTGCCCTAGCAGTGTGTTTGTGGACTTAGGACACTAGAAATTGTGTTTCGATAGTTGTGGTAGGCAGATCATAAAAATATCACATTGTGCAGTTTTGTGTTTAATAATCGACAAACAAGCTATATAATGGAGTAAGTAAACTGTTTGCAACTAGTAGCTTCGAGTATTTAAAAAGCAGTTTGTGTTGATAGATAAAATTTTATTTATTTCTTCAAAATAATGAATATGATAAAATGAAGTGTGAGCTATAAGGTTTAAAAATATTTCTTTATGTTTCTCTATAGAAACATCCACGGTTTACACCACAAAAAAACGAATCTAACCCGATTTCTACATTTAAAAAGATAGATATGATTAGTTGAGCTTAGCTACAAAGAAGTGAAAAGGAGTAGTTTTTCCCATAATACATATATTAGTTCAAGAATATTTTAATGTATATATATGTGTGTGTGTGTATATGTATAAATATATGTTTGAATTTTGCTCCTACAGTGGTGGATAAATTTCCGTTCAATAAGTGTGTGTGTGTGTGTATATATATATGTTTGGATTCTGCTACTATGGTGATGGATAATTTTTCCGTCAATAAGTGTGTGTGTATATTTTTATATGTTTGGATTCTACTATTATGGTGATGGATAATTTTTCCGTTCAATAAGTGTGTGTGTGTATATATATATATATATATGTTTAGATTCTGCTACTATGGTGATGGATA